>SKCR01029337.1:0-116225 GCA_019454045.1 Zanthoxylum bungeanum | reverse complement strand
TCTATCAATTAGTGGTAATGTAGAAGGTTTTACAGCTATGAAAGACTGGATGCAGCCATCAGTTTAATAGATTGTCTATTGCTAATTTATTTATTATTATTATTATTGTTATTTTTGTATAAGTAACATCACTGGATTGGCTTTGAGGTTGAATTTGCTTGGCAATGTTTCTGAATCAAGTATCAATATTCTAGTGTGGTTTGACATTACTCGATTTTTTTAATCATAGGACGGAAATTCGAACTTCAACAAGCTCCATGACTTCAGTTCCAAAGCCATTAAAGTTTCTTCGACCTCATTATGGAACTTTAAAAGCATATTATGAAGCAATGGTGGATTTAGATCTTCAGGTACAATCTATCTGGTTAAATTGAATGTTTTCTTTTATAACTCCATCTGTCATAGGTGATGCTAGTTATTTTCTTTTAAATGCAGAAATACCTGGCAGATATACTTTCCGTTTTGGCATTGACCATGTCAGCTGAGGGAGAACGGGTATGGCTCATTGGATTAATATTCAAGTTGTTATTTCTTTTTTAATAAGTTAAATTTTCTTGGACATACATCAATATAATCACCTTGTTTGGTGGTATTTAATGTATGCACTGGGTGTTTATATACTCTGTAGATGATCCTCATGCTTATCTTAGGTGCCATTGCATGTGTTTTGCTGTAACTTCGGCATGTGAATATCCCATCTGCATATAGGGTTATAGAATATATATTTCTCATGTTATAACCGTTTCAGGAGAGCTTGAAGTTCAGATTGTTGGGTTCTGAAGGTGATATTGGTTCATGGGGTCACGAATATGTCAGGTGAGTATCATCCAATTGACATGTATTATTGGGTTAGCATGTTGGTATCAGTGTTTTATTAGTTACATCTTCATGTTTTATGATATGACCTAGGTTCTTAATGATGGTTGTCATGATTAGGGTATTGTATCAAGTGTGTTTTGTATGATGGTTTTCTACGTAGTTCTATAATGAAGATAGGCTGTGCTACTCTGGTGATTTAATCATTTGTTACTTAACTAGGACGTTTAGGTGTCTCCAGCCTCATAGTTCATGAATGGCAGGACTTATTTTTAGTGGATAGTTCTTGTAATATAGTATTAATCTTTTTGCAAGCTCTGTTTGTTAAGAAAGTATAGAATTGTTTTTTGAAAGACCTGTATTTTTTACCCTTGACATGTATGGACTTTGTTAAACAGCATACTGTATTCTTGACGTGATTAGATGATCCATAAATGATACATAAAGCATGCTGGTTTTGCGTGCATTCTGTAGTCGTTCTCCATCGTCTTATATGAACATTTTTTTTGCTGTTTGATGTACCTTTCATAATATTATTTTTGCTGTTTGATGTACCTTTCATAATATTATTTTTGCTGTTTGATGTACCTTTCATATCTTTTTCTTGTCTCTCTTACCAGTGTTTTGTTATGGGACTAATTTGTTGTTAGTAGATAGCAAACACCATTTAGAAGATACATCTGAATCATTTTTATACTCACCGGTTTTATTTGTTTGAATTAGGAACTTGGCTGGAGAAATTGCCCAAGAGTATGCAAAACGACAGGTTAGAATTATAACTCTCTTTTGGTATATTATTTAGCATCTTGAGGTTCCAGCATCTGATACTTTTTTTTTTCAAGTTCTTTATATTTCTAAATGTAATTACGTTATCTAGTAGGTATGTTAGCTTGATTTTGTTTAGGTTCGTGGCATTGCACGATATGATGTAATTAGTTGTTGATGTTTAACTGATCATAGAGATGCATTTTCTGATTTCTCTATTGCTCTCTCTTTCTTTTGGATTTAAATATTTCTCATCGGTCTTTTTTTCTACATGATTCTTCCACTTAGTTTGTGGTAACTTTTAAGTATATTAAATTCTGAATTCCAACTGTATCTATCTTTCTTCCCCATGTGCCACCACAGACAGATGAGGCACCGATTGACGACTTAATGGAACTTGTACAAGAGATTGTTGCTTTCCACATGAAGGTACGTTACAATCTAAGTCAAGTTTTTGTTGGGTCTAAGACTGATAAACCAGAAGTGCAAATTTTATTCTATTTATTTATTTATTTATTTTCTTGATGGGAGCCACCTGAAACCATGTTCCAAAATAGAAAACGAAGCTAAATATAGGTGAAAGCTACTTCTATGGTAGAATCGATTCTAATTATCTTGTATTCTACTGCAGCACAATGCTGAACCTGAAGCTGTTGATTTGTTGATGGAGGTGACATGCTGTTTTTAGTTTTTTTATTCTCGCTTAAGTTTACATTTAATTATTTAAAGATGAATTCATAATATGTGCTGTTTTACTAATATCAGGTCGAAGACCTTGATCTGTTGGTTGAGCACGTGGATGCTACAAATTTCAAGAGGACTTGTCTATACCTCACCAGCGCTGCAAAGTAAGATATTGGGTGTATAATTTCTCAGCGTATCATCACCTATAACAGACATGAAATCAGTTTCAGAAAGTTGTCCAAAATACCTTTTCTTTTCAAGGATTTAGTTTTGTTTTTATTTTAAAATTTTTGTGATGAATAATTGTACATATTGTATTTGATCATCCCCTTCGGAGACCTTGAATCTGTAAAGTTATGATCCAATCAAATTTTAACAAGGTTTGAATGGTATCATGTTGACATTCACATTTCAATGTATTGTAGATACCTACCTGGACCAGATGACATGCTAGTTCTTGATATTGCATATGTGATCTATCAGAAATTTGAGGAATTTCCAAATGCACTTCAGATTGCTCTATTCCTTGATAACATGCAGGTTTGTACTTTATGAATTTTTAGGAACTTTGAGAAATTATTTTGCCTGTATCTAGAGATTGGGATATCCAGCATTCATATCTACTTGATGAAATAGATTAGATGTATGACTTTTACAACTTTCTTTTGATTTTGCACATGTTTTGGCAGTATGTGAAGCAAATTTTTACATCTTGCAATGATTTGTTGCGGAAGAAGCAGTTTTGCTACATCCTTGCTCGGCATGTAAGTCTTATAATTTTTGCGTCCACACATACACACACACAAATGGCATTATCTTTTTCCCCCTCAGTTCCCCTTTTAATGAGTCAAGTATTTGTAGTTCAATTTACTTTTATTATGGAAATTTAGATTACTAAGCAGAAAAGTGTATTTGGTCAAGGAACATTGAGTGAGTTAGTGGCAATTTAGAGTAGGAAGTTGATGATCCTCTTCCAAGCTTCTAGTTCGGAACCGATACCGAACAGGATGGAACTGTAAGGTTACGGTTCCAAAATCGGAACCGAACAGAAACCCATTTCCGTTCGGTTACGGTTCCACATAACCTTAAGGTTCGGTACGGAACCGTAACTAAATAACCTTTTATTCCTTTTTTTCAAAAATAAAGGACTAAACCGGAAACGAACCGGTTTTTTCCGGTTCGGTCCGGTTCACGGTATTGGTTTGGTGACGGTTCCAGCTTCTTGGAACTGTGAACCGGATGGTTCGGTTTGGTTCTGGAACTGAACCGAACCGTTGGCCAGGTCTACCTTTTCTCATTTGCTTATTGCCCCTTTTTTCACACAGGGTATGACTTTGGAACTCGATGATGATATGGTTCCTGATGATGATGACAGATATGCACTGCAAGATATTGTCAACAACACGAAACTAAGTGAAGGTTACCTTACCCTTGCTCGTGATATAGAGGTCATGGAACCGAAATCTCCTGAAGATATTTACAAGGTTTGTTAAGAGTTAGATGTGATATGACTTTCTTTTGTTGCTGAAATTATGTCTTAAACATTGTGCCTAAACTAATATGTTTTTCTCTAGATTTTTTCGGAGGTAAACCAAAAAATGTGTTGAGTTAATTCCTGCATGTGTGGATTTTTTTCTTAATAAAAGTTTCCATCAACAATCCTTTGGTTGCTAGCACTATAGTGATTTTGCATGGCATGAGAGGGTCTTTTTTTTTTGGCTAGTTGGTTTAAATCTTTTTGTCAACTTGTCATTGATGTGTGACGTGTCTGTTGACAATTTTTCATGCCAACTTGTTAGTAGTTTCTTCTAAAATTAAATAGTAGCTTGGTTCTGGTGCATGCTGCACACCTATATGGCTATATGGTAGCTGAATTACACCTGATATGTACCATTTGTGAATAAATTGTTGTGTTTCATTTTAACTGATTTTCCTGATTGATTCAATTATTACTTGCTTGGATTTTTTTAGGCGCACTTGCTAGATGGGCGGGCTAGTGCTGGTGCAAGTGTTGATTCAGCCAGGCAGAACTTGGCTGCTACATTTGTTAATGCATTTGTAAATGCAGGTTTTGGTCAGGTAATATTTGTCTAATTTTAATATTGGAAACGGTGTGAAGATAAGGATTGTGTTGATAACTGTTTTTATTTTCTGTGGCAGGATAAGTTAATGACCATTCCATCAGATGCTTCAAGCGGTGGTTCTTCAGGGAGCTGGCTTTTTAAGAATAAAGAACACGGGAAGATGAGTGCAGCAGCAAGTCTGGTATGCAGACCTTTTAGTACTTTATTCATTTGGTATGATATCAACTTCAAAATAAGATTCTCATTGACATTCATTGTGATAGGCTATGATTTTACTATGGGATGTCGATGCTGGGCTTGCTCAAATTGACAAGTATTTCCACAGCACGGAAAATCATGTGATCGCTGGTGCACTACTAGGAGTTGGGATTGTCAACTGTGGGATTAGGAATGACTGCGATCCCGTGAGTGAACTCATTCTCTCTCTCTCTCTCTCTCTCTCTCTCATGCTCTCTCTCATTTTTTTAAGCTCCGTTATGTGGTGCAGATGTGAGTTATGAGTTGTTTATCTCACTTGATTTCTTTCCTCAGGCATTGGCACTTCTAAGTGACTATGTCGGCAGAGAAGATCCATGTATCCGAATTGGTGCTATAATGGGCCTGGGAATTGCATATGCTGGTACTCAGAATGATCAGGTATGATGTGTTGCATTCTGTTCCTAATAAATCTGAAACTCCGTGGCTTCCATTTTCTTCATGATGAACATGAACTACCCCTTTTACAGTGCTTGACTGAATGATGATGGGTTTAATTTTCACATTGGTCCACAATTTTTACTTGTCTCTGAAATTCGATTTCGTCAAGTCATTTGGAGTTTTGTTGCTGCCAGTTGAGTTTGATGTGTGATTTTTGTGTGTGTGTGCGCGCGTGTGATATATACTTCCAGAAAACTAATGTGATTTTTGTGTGTTTGTGATATATGTACTTCCAGAAAACTAACTTACCTACTATAAATTGACAGATACGACATCAATTATCTACCATACTTAATGATGCAAAAAGCCCCCTTGACGTGATTGCTTTCAGTGCAATCTCGTTGGGTTTGATATATGTCGGGTCCTGCAACGAAGAAGTCGCACAGGCGATCATATTTGCTTTGATGGACCAAAGTGAGTCAGAACTGGGGGAGCCTCTAGCTCGGCTTATACCTCTTGGTCTTGGTCTTCTTTACCTTGGAAAGCAGGTAAACTGATGCCAGTTTGCTTTTGTGGAATCTGTTACAATGTTATACTTGATCCTGAATCACACTCTAAGAAATTATGCATGATGATTTTTGTGAAAGACTGCTCAGCTTTTGGCCAGTTATACTTTCCAATGTAATAATATGGGGCCGTGATTTCTCTAAATGTCCTAGCTGTTTATGCAATCCTTTTTTGGTGTCCAATAGGAAAGCGTGGAGGCCACAGCAGAAGTCTCTAAGACATTCAATGAAAAGATCAGGAAATATTGTGACATGACACTACTTTCTTGTGCATACGCTGGAACCGGGAATGTCCTCAAGGTTTTTATCATGTCCATTTAATTGACTTTTTGAGGTATCTTTTACAAGGAGGCAGGAGTAGCTGACTCTCTCCCCATGCAGGTTCAAAACCTTCTGGGTCATTGTGCACAACATTATGAGAAAGGCGAAGCCCACCAAGGACCTGCTGTGCTTGGAATTGCTATGGTTGCTATGGCTGAAGAATTGGGTCTTGAGATGGCAATTCGATCATTAGAGCACCTTTTGCAGTATGGAGAGCAGAACATTCGTCATGCAGTGCCCTTGGCTCTTGGCCTCCTTTGTATATCCAACCCAAAGGTAATAAATTCTGTTAGGTATAAGTGAGCTGCATGTGTTGAGTAAGATGATTGTAATATAATGCTCTAGTACACTCCCCTCTTTCCCAAGAGACGAAATTTGCCAATCTACATGGACTTAATAATAACTGTGGAATGTATGCAATTGGGTTGGATGAGGAGTTCAGTAACACATAATGAACTTTATGTTTGAGAGGAATTCTTGAATATGATGTTAATTTCCCATCCTGCTTGAAATTACACCCCTGAAATTTTAGGAAACCATGGCACAATCAACTGAGCTCTTTGAGATTTTGTAACCTATAATTCGAATTTGTTGCTGAGGATTTGGAGAGAGTTTGTAGCCTATTGAATTTTCTTTTTCTATGTTTTCCCATTTCTCACCAATTTGTTTGTTGGGTATTTCTCCCAGGTTAATGTTATGGACACATTAAGCAGGCTAAGCCATGATACTGATTCAGAAGTTGCTATGGTAGGATGTTTGTTTCAATTATATACATTAATCTGTGTAGTTATTCTGTGTAGTTATTTCATCTGCCGAAATAAATATGCTTATTAATTGTTTAAATGTGCCAGGCTGCGGTTATATCCTTGGGTTTGATAGGGGCCGGAACCAACAATGCTAGAATAGCCGGCATGCTTCGCAATCTCTCAAGCTACTACTACAAAGATGCCAATCTTCTGTTTTGTGTAATCTTCAGTTTGTTGTCTTAAAAGTTATCTTCTTTTTTTTCCCTTGGGTATTTTGTTGGAGAATAATAATGCCTGTCTGGGCTTCTTGCAGGTTCGAATTGCTCAGGGATTGGTACATATGGGAAAGGGTCTATTGACCCTTAACCCCTACCATTCTGATCGCTTCTTGCTGTCACCGTAAGAGAAGTTCTTCCTGATAAAATCCATACTATCTGAAATGATTGCCATTTTAATTGAATGACTGGTTAAAATGCCACTGATGACTATACCCTGCTCTTTGTTTTCTGTCACTTAACAAGTAATATGAGTATTTTCCATTGAATACAGGACTGCTCTTGCTGGAATAGTTACCACGCTGTTTGCATGTCTTGATATGAAGGCAATCATCATGGGGAAATATCATTATGTTCTGTACTTCCTTGTTTTGGCAATGCAGGTTTGTCTGTTTGTTTCTGTCATCAGTCTTGTCTCTAATATGTTCGCTCTTTTGCTTTTTTTTTTTTTTTTTTTTTTAAATTTATTTGGCTAGCCATTCTTTTTAGAGTTCACATTTTTATTTATTTTCATGCGACAGCCAAGAATGCTACTGACTGTGGATGAGAATCTCAAACCCCTTTCTGTACCTGTTCGGGTGGGACAGGCAGTTGATGTTGTTGGCCAGGCAGGTCGACCCAAGACCATCACTGGTTTCCAGACCCACTCAACCCCAGTTCTTCTAGCTGCTGGTGATAGAGCGGAGTTGGCAACTGAAAAGTCAGATTTTCTACTTTTATACTTATCCTAATCTTTGACCAATGGTTTACTTCTCTCAAACATTTCTTATCTGTGCAGGTATATCCCACTTTCACCCATTCTCGAAGGCTTTGTCATCTTGAAAGAGAACCCAGACTATAGAGAGGATAACTAGTTTTGTCACCGTCAGGCAAGGGTCGCTCATTTGGTCAAAGTGTGGTTCAGCATCCTAGCTGTATGTGTCTCAATTTTAATGAGAGATTTATTTGTAACTTGCAACCAATGCTTGGTTCATCTTCATATCAACTCGGCCAACCATGGCAGATTAGTAGGATTAAAGACCACTTCTGGGTCATACGATTGCCCGAATTTGCTCAATACTTGCTCTACATGCTTTTGAAGTTGTTTAATTGTGTTTAAATTTGATGTGTTCACTTTATTCCTCTCGTCTTAGATAGAAGTGAGCTCGTTAGTATACAGTGAGATCGTTATTATTTTTTCATTTGTTTAAATCACTGAAATTAAACCATATTCAGCTTGAAGCATTATAAAAAAAACCGGACCTAGATTTGAGGGTTTGCCAGTACATCTTGTTTTGGGACATTTTATTGCAAGTTGATGCAAGGTTGGGACGATATCACTGTAATTATGTGTCAAAAATTGTCATATCTAGCAACGATTGTAATAGTAATATGGGTGTAATTGAGCCGAGTAGTGTTTGGCTCAGATCAATAAGTATTTATAGCTCGAATTGAGTTTTATAAGTATTGTTTGGATCCGACTCGTTAAAAAAAGATTAGGCTCGAGTAGTTTATTTATTTAATGAATCAATCTTGAACCAAATCAAGTGCGAGTAGAGTTTAAGTTCATGAATGATTCGGTTTATTTCCAGTTCTATATAATAGAGACCCGTAGTGTAATTTTTTCAAATTGGCATAATGTTAAGATTGAAACAAAACTCTGGAATATAACTACGGTTTGCCTGATGATTGTGTAACAAAAGAATTATTCTTTTAGGAACAATGAAAAATAGTGCAAATATATTTGGATTTTAAAAAAAATTTATTAAGTAAATAATAACAATAGTATTCTTAATTCATTATATTTTCTTAAATAATGATAAATTTTTCTATTTATATCAAAATAATATATATTCATACCGACTTAATTAAATACTAAAGTAATTTTTTTAATCATAATCGAATGATTTTTAATGGTTTTTTTTTAAAATTTTGAAAGATGAGTATTGAATTTTTTATTCTCAACAATGGACCACGTAAAATTTACCTTTCTAATTATTTTCGATTAACGTTTTGCTTCGTTTCTGATTCAACTCAAACTGCCCAACTCATTCGCCACCAAGATTGGATATTATTGAGTGCGGTGGGCAAATTTCTCGTATCTGTCGGAAATTCTTAAAACCCATCCTAAAATTTCCAGGACGAGAATACGTTTCGGGATTGATCAAGTACAATTTGAGTGTACCCGATCAGGTACTTCCAAGTACGAGAACAGTGTTATTAAAGGCGCAAGGTGACACGAGCCAGTCTGGGCCACCTAGTAATCATCGTGGCAAGTGAAATTTTGAATCGACCACGGGTATTTCTAATCTTTATCTTTAATTCAGGTTTGGATTCGAGGACGAATCCTTTCGAGGATTGAGGGAATGACATGATTCTCGTAGCATAAGAATCACTCAGCTCAGAGATACATTCACAACTACATCAATGACACAATTTGAGCATTTTGACGAATCAATCCGAATCAAGTCCAACACTATAAATTCGACCAAGACAAGACTTAAATGACTTGAGACATCATTTGAGCCTTGTAAATGGAAGCCCACCAAATTTGGAGGATTTTGTGCAAAAGGGACGATTTTGTCATTTTGGGAAAAGTTGCCTCTTTTGTTGACTTTTTGATTTTTATCTTTGTAATGTTGACTAATTATGACTTTAGTTATTATTTGTAACTAAGTTAGCTAAGTCATTTAGTTAAATTGGTTTATAACTAAGTTAGTTAGTTAAATGACCTATTGGGCATTCTTTAGAAAAGATGCCCCTTTTGTTGACTTTTTCTTTTTGATCTTTTTGCCACTTGCATAAAGATCTTGGAGGGGATATTTATAATATTTAGTAAATGATTACTTAGGGCTTTAGTTTTATGTAACCATTGGGTAGTTTTAGGACCTTTTGAAGGGCATTTTAGTAAATTTGCCTTATCCTATATATTGTAAACTTTGTCTTCTTCAATAATAACTTGCAAATTTCGAATTTCTTCAGAGAAAAATGGCTATGGCCGAATTTCAAACTTAAGGGATGGATTCCCCTTTGTTTCAACTTTGACTTATCTAAGGCGTGTCAACCTTGGTGGCGTCTCCGTGCTAGCAGAACACTGCAATGAATCATCTTAAGGGTTCTCAAAGACAAGTTCTTTGTGGGTATTCTTTGTGGTCTTGGAAGGGTTTTGTTCCTACAAAATCGAATTCGCGGTGCTTGGGTTTCTATCCGTTGCGAGGGGTTTGCTTGACCTTAAACATCCAAGTGAGTTCCGCGTCATTTGGTATAAGAGCTTAGGGTTCCAATGTCTGATTTTTCTATCTTTACTTTGTGTTTTTCATTGTCTTTATTGTGTTTGTTGGTCATCAAGATACTTGTTCATATTGATTCTTAGTTTTTGTGTTTTTTAAGTGTTTTTGCATTTCTGATCTGTCGGTGACCGGCATACCGGTCTCATACCGGCCTCAATACCGGTCTATCTAGAGATTACATAGCTACTGGAACCGGTAATAACACATACCGGTACCATACTGGTCCCATACCGGTCTCCATAGACCCATACCGGCCACAAACCGGTCTCCATAAACCCATATCGGTCCCATATCGCTCTCCATAAACCCATATCGGTCTCCATACCGGTGAACCTGTGAGTAAAAAAATAGCTATTGGAACCGAGAAGCAACTATATCGGTCCCATACCGGACCCCAAACCGGCCAACACTTGGAATTTTTTGATACCAAATAACGCGGAACTCACTTGAATGTTTAAGGCCAAGCAAACCCCTCGCAACAGATAGAACCCCAAGCACCGCGAATTCGATTTTGTAGGAGTAAAACCATTCCAATGCCACAAAGAAGACCCACAAAGAACTTGTCTTTGAGAACCCTTTAGATGATTTCTTGCAGTGTTCTGCTAGCACAGAGACGCCACCAAGGTTGCCACGCCTTAGATAAGTCAAAGCTGAAACAAAGGGAAATCCCTCCCTTAAGCTTGAAATTCGGCCATAGCCATTTTTCTTTGAAGAAATTTGAAATTTGCAAGTTATTATTGAAGAAGACAAAGTTTACAATATATAGGATAAGACAAATTTACTAAAATGCCATTCAAAAGGTAAAAAAACCAAAAGGTCCTAAAACTACCCAATGGCTACATAAAGCTAAAGCCCTAAGTAGTCATTTACTAAATATTACAAATATCCCCTCCAAGATCTTTATGCAAGTGACAAAAAGATCAAAAAGAAAAAGTCAACAAAATGAGCATCTTTTCTAAAGAATGCCCAATAGGTCATTTAACTAACTAACTAACTTAGTTCTAAACCAATTTAACTAAATGACTTAGCTAACTTAGTTACAAATAATAACTAAAGTCATAATTAGTCAACATTACAAAGATAAAAATAAAAAAGTCAACAAAAGAGACAACTTTTACCAAAATGACAAAATCGTCACTTTTGCACAAAATCCTCCAAATTTCGTGGGCTTCCATTTACAAAGCTCAAATGATGTGTCCCAAGTCATTTAAGTCTTGTCTTGATCGAATTTATGGTGTTGGACTTGATTCGGCTTGATTCGTCAAAATGCTCAAATTGTGTCGTTGATGCAGTTGGGAATGTATCTCTGAGCTGAGTGATTCTTATGCTACGAGAATCATGTCACAAGGCGCACCGAGGTGCAAAAGGTCCTAAGCCTAGGCGCGCACCTCAAGGTGCAAGGCGCGCCTGAGGAATGTGAGACGCATATTTGTATATATAATTTTTCAATTAGAAAGAGGAACATGTATATTCTTCTAATCATTTTGTTTCGAGTATTTTTTAATATTTTTGACCAAATTATGGCAAAACATTTATAAATTATTGCACTCAATTAAATTTATATACATCACTATTTTCATAACTAAGTTGCTATAATAACTACGATATTAATATTTACTTATATTGTCTTATGTACAATTTTGTTATTGACTAGTTTAATCTTTTGGTTAAAATTATGTCCCCAATAATTATAATAAATGCATGATCTATTATTAATTATTATGGCAAACATTTGTATTTTACAAAATATAAATTTTTCTTATAATTTTTAACGATCTCAACAAATTATCTAAGAGTCATGTCAAAAGTAATTAAATTAAGAGATTTATTTTTTTTTTTTTTAACTCTGCTGAAAAAAAAAACCAAAAAAAGTTAAAAAGTAAACTTTAATCAACGAAATCAGATCAAAAATCAAGATTTTTGGCATCATGCGCGCCTCACTCATTGGCATCAGGCGCGCCTCATCGCTCAGGCGCGCACATGATACACGTCGCCTCGCCTTTGATAACACTGTACAAGAATTTTCGGGTCAAGATAAGGAATTCCCGTACCCGTTAAAAAAAATTTAACATATGAAACGTCATTTTGTTTTAAAAAGTATGACCCGATGTGCGAATAGGTACCCACGGGTGACCAATGTGCAAACAAGTACCCAATACCCGATCAAGTACTTTACTATCCAAATGGGAAATTAACTCCCGATCGGATACCCAATTATTAGTTCGGGACAAGTGGGGAGTTGGATTACCCCCCACCCCCACCCCCACCCCCACCCCTTGTTCTTTAACGCGTAGGGCGTACCCAGCTATCGTCTTTTGAATTTTAAATATGGGCAACATGCAAGGGAAGCAAACAAATCACCACTATGTACGCATCAAGCTTAATAAACAAGCATCTTCAGAGGAAAAAAAAAGGCTTGATAAACAAGCTTCTGATAACTAAAAATAAAAGGGAATTTGTCATGTTCATCAACGAGACGGTAATACAAGTAAAAGGATGATGAATCCGATCGCTTTAAATAAGCAATAGCAATTAAAATATAGCATTAGCAATTAAAGTATAGCATTAACTGATCCGATTCAAACTCAATCAGAGGCTTAATTACTTGAGTATATCACATAGATATCAAGGCTGAAAAAACATATCAGCAAGATCTTTGTACCACATCCATAAAAACTGGATCCCAGTTAACAGTTTTGACGGGAACAAGAATCAAACCTTCAGAAAGGCTAGCCTACAAATATTCACCTCCAAATCCAATCACTCCACATTAACTAGCTCATACTCAATTAAAGAAAGATTGTTACTCTCTTTAACATCAAAGTTAGCTGGCTCAGTGACTTCAATGCGTCCCCATTTGTCGACTGCTAGCCTCATTGATCCCTTGAACATGTCAATCTTAGCATTACGCAGAATCACAGTGGCGCCAGGTGTCATGATATCAACTGCATTAACATAAAGCTATCAAGACCATAACATTGAGCATAATAGCAAGCTAAGACCCATGAATGAATACACAGTCAAAACATCTTTGCAGCAAAATGAGCAACTAAACACTCAAACCCTTTAGGAGTTCCCAACTTCCGCTTCCCAAACTGGTTGCAGTGATACACTAATCACCCACCATAGAAGTGTAAGCAACTCCTAGCGCCAAATCAATTCACAAAATACATAAATAAAAGAAGAGCCACGAACACATCTTGAGATAGTAAATAAATTATTTGAAACAAACATACAATAACACTTTAATACTCCAAACATTCCACTTCGCTAGGGTGTGCATCGGGTTTCATACCAAACTGGCATGATATAATAACCCAAGAACATCGCCTCTTACCAGGTGATACCACCAGAGCCACCCAATGGGATCAAACATAGAGAACATATTCATGTAAACCAAATGAATTTACTAAGATCCGCAACGAATCCATGTCCAAACCAAATAATGCAGACAATGTTCTATTTATTTTATTTCTTTATTTTATTTCTACTAATCTTCCCACCGGAATAACAATAAAGCATCACCAATCCAAGCCACATAATACTAATAAACAAAACAACTGCCCTTGCCCATCAGCACACAGCACCGTAGGTTAAACATTTGCAACCCTAAACACTACACATAGAAAATTATAGCTTTAAAGCCCTAATTATTTAACAAAGAAAAAAAGTATCACTATTTACCTTGATCGTTACGGGCGGTGAAGTAGATGGAGCCGGTCTCGTCGCCTACGAGGCACTCGGCGATGCGAGGTGGTCGAGAAGGCTGAGAGAGAGCGGACAATGACCTTGCGCCACGTGGCTTGTTGACCTGAACGGGCTTGGAAGAGGCGACCTTGACGGTCAGCGTGTGGCCGGTGGTACCGGGCTTCAGCTGATCGACCTTAATGAAGACTGGCTGCCTCTTCGCTGTCGCACCTGCCGTCGCCATCGCAACCCTAATTCTAGGTTTAGGTTTTGTGAGGGAATGAGAATTGAAGCAGCGACTCTTGAGGGGCACCAAATGAAGAGCCGGGGTTAATTAGGGTTTTTATTTTTTGTATTTGGGCTTTTCTGACGTCGTTTCGAGGATACACAGAGGTTTTATCTGGTTTGGAGAAGGGCTAATGAGCTTTTTCCACGTGTCTATTTCCCATTGGAATAGAAGCCCAAGAGTTGGGGAGATGCACACATTTTTTACTTTTTACTTTTATTATAATTTTCAATAAAATTCACAAATAATTAGTAGTAATTCATATCTCTATCTATGTTTAGGTTATTTTTATTTTTATTTTTTTATCATTCAAAACTAAACTTTTATTCTTTCAATATTTTTAAGCACGGTGGCGTTAAAGGACCAATAACATATCTAATGGTAAACCATATTTATTTGATTTAGTATGGCATGATTGATTGGGAGAGTTGTGAATTTCATTTGGCAATATGAAGATAAGAAATGTAGATATATTTTCATGTTTCAATTTGAAAACAGGATGTGATAAAACAAAAAAAATTCTCGAAATTTTTAGCGTGATGAGATTTTTTTTGGTCTAAAAATGGGTCAGGACGAAGACGATTTTTTATCTCGATTATATAAACATGACGAGATTAGAATTGACAAATCTCGTCATGTCACATCTCATTGACAACCTTACTATTGTGAATTTCAATTATGTTAATAAATGATGAGACAAACAGTCGGCGACACGCTGCAAAGACCCTCTAGAAGATAATTTATAAACTAGGTCTTTAATTTTTATTTTACCAAAATTTAGGAGTACTTATTTGGTATAAAATAGATATTCATAACGTAATTGTATTAAATATAATTAATATATTAACATGTTTGACAATATATTATTAGATTGTTACATAATTAACGTACTACTATTGGATCAAAGTTCACTAATTACATTATTGCAATGAAAATTGTTGTCTACTTTTGATTTTGCCTATGTTCAGTGATAAATGTCATTATCCACACTAACTAATTACATGCTATCATATATTCAATTGGTAGATCTAATAGTAGGGGTGGAGACTATTAGCAGTGGTGTTTTACGGGTACTTCCCGAGTATCAGTATAGTTCTAATAGATTTACTGATTTCTGTTTGTAATAGATTATATATAAGATGATATAAAAGTCTTATGTTGTGTTCTATGCATTAAGTTATTTCGCTTATGTTCAAGAAATTATATTCATTAATCTTCAAAGGATAACCTACTTGGTTTAACTCTTGCAGTAGATGTAATAAGTCACATGTTCAAATCATATGTGATACATATAATTTGGGATTTCGGTGGGGTGATGATGCAATATATAAGGAGTGTTGAACAATAAATTAGAATACTTAGTAAAATACAAAAATATTACAATAAAAATATGAGTAAAATAACAATATATAAATAAAAAAAAAGCAGAATAAATTGCAGTGAAATTCGAGGCATGTGTTGCACACAGTCTCCTTAAAACAGATTCACCGCTCACCGTCGTGCTTAGGATAAATATGTGTATGTTTCCTAGGATAAAACGGAAATTGATAGTTTATGTACACCGCCAAACTACCACAACAAACTTCTATAATGTTCGAATTTGATCAAAATATCACCACAGTGAAGGATAACACAGACAATAAGAACAACCAATACAACAAATACTATTGGAATGACCGAAACAGCAACTAGACGTCCAACATAGCTATTGTTATAAACTTATTTTCCAACAATCCCCACATGAATGAAATTTGACGGAAAACATAAGACACCATATTTTGACACTAAAATATAATAACATAAATAATCAAGTTCGATGGATCGAAACCTGCATAGGATATGTATATCTCAATATTTGAAACTTCCATTATGACAGTATATCTAATTTACTGACTGACTAGTAGAAACGATGTCTTTGAATTGTTCAGTCTTCAGTGTAAATGATGATATACTGCACACATGAATCTTTCCTAACACAATTGAGTTCTCACAATTATGTTTGTTTTGGCTCTGAACATCTACATAGTTCTGCAAAAGTTTCTAAGAATTAAAAACTTTACGATTCCATTTAAAGCAGTCTCATTTCTCTCTCAAATAAGTGTTTTCTTAACCTAAGATTAACCCGCATTATTTTGCTTGGATTTCCAAAACATTAAAATCAAATCTCATCCTACATTCTACGTGCATCACTAGTTCATCATAGGAATAAACAAGAGGGTAACCCCCACAAGAGAGTCACTCTTACAGTGATCTAATAAGGTCTTTACAATTATGTTGTCCCTTTGAACTTAGTTCTTGGGATTTTCAGTCAGCTAGGTTGGGTTTTCCTTCGTATTGATCTATTATTTTATAGGTTTTAGTCTTATTCCCCTTGATGATTTATCTATTGTTTCTCTATTTAACCTCTTGGTTAGTGAATCCATAATATTATTCTTTGATCTTCTGTAGTCAATAGAAATAATTCCAGTAGAGAGTAATCGTCCATTTGTATTGTGTCTACAACCAATATATTACCACCATACATATTGTTATGTGTTCTACCAATTGCAAATTGACTATCACAATGTATGCAAATTGTTGGCACGGACTTTGGCCATTTTGGAATACCTTCCAAAAATTTCATAACCATTATGTTACTTCACCACATTTATCCAATGTAATGAACTCTGATTCCATTGTTGATCTGACAATTACAGTATGTTGAGTGGTTTTTCATGATACAACAACTTTTGCCCAGGTGAACACATAGCCACTAGTAGACTTTATCCAGTTTGTATCATTGTATAATTCAAATACAGTTGGATAACCAATATAGTGCAATCTATAATCACGAGTAAGTCGAAAGTATCTAATTACTCTCGCTATAGCTTTCCAATAGTCAGTGCGTGGATTGCTCGTATATTTATTGAGTTTGTTAACTGAACTTGCTAAGTATGATCTTGTATAACTGGTTAAGTAGATTAGACTCATGTATAATTCTCAAGTATTCTACTTGAGAAATACATTCTCATTTATTTTCTGATAGATGTACATTCATATCTAAAGGAGTTGTTGATACAACGGAATCACCTTTGTCAAATTTACCAAAAACTTTCTCCACATAGTGAAATTGACTAAGAACGAGACTATTAGTGGTTCTTGAAATTTTAATTCCTAAAATAATATCCACTTGGCTCATGTCTTTCATGTCAAATTTTGATTTCAATAAATTCTTGACATATTTAATCATTCTAACATCACTCCAACAATGAGTATGTCATCAACATAAAACCATAAGATAACATATCCCTTTTATGTCTTTTTGTCATACACACATTTGTCACATTATTTGTTATCAACGTATGATCAAACTTTCCATGCCATTGTTTCAATGCTTGCTTCAAGCCATGTAATAGTTTTACCAATTTACAGACTTTATTCTCTAGTCCTGAAACTACAAAGCCTTCATACAGTTCCATGTAGATTTTTTCTCTCATCTAAATCTCCATTTAGAAAGGGTATTTTCACATCCATTTGATGAATTTCTAGTTTTCGCAGAGCTGCAATTGATATTATCATCCTAATGGGATTTATTCTCGTTATCGGAGAATAAGTATCAAAGTAATCAAAACTTTCTCGTTGCTTATAACCCTTAATTATAAGTATAGTCTTATACTTATCAATTGAGCCATCAAATTTCATTTTCCTCTTAAATATCCACTTAGACCCTAAAGGTCTACATCCCAGAGGAAGTTCCACTAGTTCTCAAGTGTGTTTTTGCAAGATAGAGTCAATTTCACTCTTAATTGTTTATTTCCTAAAAGAATGTCATTTTGCAGAGCTCGTAACCTCTTTAAAGGTTGTGGTTCATATCCTAGCAAATAAGCCAGAAAATCTGGACTAAAGATTTTCCTATCTTTATTCTTTTGCTACGTCTGAGTTCAACATCAACCACATTTTCTTGTTCTTGGTTATGACTATTTCCATCTATAGTCTTATGTGTTCGTTTGAACGATCTTGACCCTTCGAAAATACATATTCAAAGAATGATTTATTTCTTGACTTTATTATCATTTTCTTTTAGACATCTGGAATTTTAGATTTATGCACAAGAATTCGATAAGCATTACTATTATGTGCATATCCAATGAAAATGCAATCAACATTTCTTGGTCATAGGTGGATGAATGACCACTTTAGCAAGACACCTCCAGATTCGTAAGAAGGTATTCTACATTTCCACGATTTATAAGGGGTTTTGTTTTTTCTTTTCGGGATACCTTATTTAGAAAATAATTTACTAACAATGCATCTTCCCCTCATATATTCTGAGGTAACCCATAACTTATCAACATTATATTCATCTCTAAAGGTAATAAAATATTTATTACCACTCATTGTTTGAACGGATTTAAAATACATATATCATTGTGGATTTAGATCAAGTGATTCAGTGTTCTTATTGATTGTTGAGAAGATGACTTAAATAGTTTTTCCTCAACACATGATTCACATCGAATCAATTTGGAATGTAGGTATATGCTTCATGTTAATTAACTTACTCAAAGAATTAAACATGTCATAATCTAGCATGCCATAGATTAAGAGACTCAAGCAAATAAGCAGGAGATATATATCATTCATCAATGGAATAACACCCCATCAAATACATATCTCTTGCCCACATATATTCTGTTTTTGGAAAAAAAAAAATACCATGTCCAATTTCAAACACCATCAAGATACCATGCTTATTCAAAAACGATCTTGACAAAAAATTTTCTGAATTTCTAAAATAAACAAACTATTGTTCAGTGTTAACATCTATCATGGACTTTCTATTTTAAAAGGTTGAATTTTCCATAAATAGTCTTTCTCAATTTCTTATAGGTTTATAAGAGGTTAACTACATTTGGTGATAACACACATTTCTAGTAGTTCTAGAATCAATCCATCGTTCTTTTGAATTTAAGATTTCTAAATCTATTTCTATCAGAAAGAGAAGTAATCTTGTGACATAAACATCCTCAGTGATGTATTCTACCATTCTGGCTTCTTGAGCCCGTCTCTATATTGGTAACATACATTGTTGATGTCTTGTGTTTCATTTTCACTATCATGATTTTTATACACTCATCAAGTATATAAAATCTCATATGTCACGAAACTACCATGTCATAATTTTATCAAAGTATATTCAGTTAACTCATATACTGACATAATTAACTTATTTCCAATTCAATAAAAGTAAACGATTTTATTGATATTAAGTTTAAATAGAAATTTAGCTTTTACATCACTTTGACAAAAACTGAACTTTCTCAATACCAAAATTCATTAATATTTTCTTATTTGATATATCCTCTTGGTTCTACAATAAGCCACCCTTAAACGGTTTCTCTAACAGGACATTCTTGCATATAATTATGTCATTGGCTTGGTTTCATCATTTTGTTGTCCAAAATGAGCCTGGTATACCACATATGATAGATACATGCATTTTGCACCGTCATGATTGTCTTGACAAATACAACATTGTGTCACTTGACTCAAATCTAATGATTTGGTCTGAAAAGCCTTTAGCTCAGCCACATTATCAATGAGTGTTCCAACATCAACACAGAATCTTTCATTCTATATTTCCATATTTGTGTTGTGCCTACACACCAGATTACTCAGCTCGTTAATCATGGTTTTTAATTCAGCAACTTTCTTTGCGACACTTTCGCACATACAATCTAACACATTGTCAGCTTCTGCCTCAAGCCAATCAATCTGACCATTACCAGGACAAAACCTTGATTGTGCTGAATCTGAACCAGGTATTTCAGAAAATCTATTTTAAGATTGTTGAACAACAAATTAGAATAATTAACAAAATACAAAAGTATTAAAGTAAAAAATACAGCGAGTAAAATAACAATATATAAGCAGAATAAATTACAGTGAAATCTGAGTCATTTGTTGCACATAGTCTCCTTAAAACAGATTCACTATCCACTGTTGTGCTTATGATAAATCGGTGTCTCTTTCCCAGGATAAAATTGAAATTGATAGTTTCGGTGCACCGCCAAACTACCACTGCGAACTTCTATAATGTTCGAATTTGATTAGAATATCACCACAACGAAGGATAACATAGACAATAAGAACAACTAATACAACAAACAGTGATTGGAATGACCAAAACAGCAACTGGGCATCCAACACAACAATTGGACCAAAGCAACGACTGATCTAGGGACTGGAACGACCAACAAACAGCCAGTGACTGTGAATGAAACAGATTCTGTAAACAGTATTTGTAAATGACACTAAATTTTTTGATTTTTTTCGGACTCTTCATCTCATTGGTTCTATTTTGACTTAAATAAACAAAACTCTTTGTCATTTCATAACTGCAGGGATTAAATTGGTTTAAATTCAGACTTAATTTTGAATTCAATATCAACATTATGGCTGTTGTTCTTACAGCAAATGAAAGGTCATGAAAAATTTAAAGGAAATTTTAGCAAAAACGAGGCTCACGAGAGCCTAACTCGATTTAGGTCACATTCGTATATGTAAGACATGCGGGCGCGCATATTGTATTAAGGCCAGCCAATACCGAATCGGTGCTATGATTTACACCCCCTGCAGGGGGTGTAAAAAGAACTTTTATCCATAAGTTCTTACCAACTCATAAACTAGCATCTATATATAAGTACTACTTGGCTTTGTTATATAATTGATGTTAGATAATTTTAATTTCCTTTATTTTTCCTTCTCAATGTGTGTATTTTGCGAGATAAATTTTCATTCACCCGATCATCATTTTGAACGTATCAATATATCATTCCGAAATACTCACGGAGAAAAATCCAAATTCCTCAAGACCTCATCATTTCCATGGGTTAAAAGTGAGCTTCAAAATAACCAATAATGTTATTGTTATAAGCTTATGGGGAATACGTATTCGCAGTGTTTTTTGAATCTGTTCTGTTGTTTTTTGTTTTTTGCAATGATGTATGATTTGCAATAAAAACCATGTTCACAGAAACTGATGCCGTTATTGAAAATCTCAACAAAAACGACCCAAGACCCGTTATTCCTCTGGGCCACGGCGACCCATCTGACTTCCCCCTGCTTTGGAACCACCACTGCAGCCGTTGATGCCATCTTTGACGCCGTCCGGTCAGCCAAGTTCAATTGCTATTCATCCGCTGTTGGTATTCTCCCTGCCAGAAGGTATTCATAATTTTAGTTGTGTTTGTTTAAAGTTGTTATCTTGTTGACAGAGTAATGTCCGTTGTCTTTGTTTAAAGAACTGCTTTGAAGGCATCTATGGCTGGTAACAGAAGTGGATTGTCTGTCTGTACATGCCCATTGCCCAAATCAATTATAGTTACTCTCATAAATAAAATCATGCCTCAGACAGTCAGATATCTTAATAATTATATTTTAGGAATATACTAATTATATTTAGAATTAAAAAACATATCAACTTAAAAATATGCATCTGGCCTAAGGCTCCAAATATCCTTGAGCCTGGGCAGTTGAATCGGAAAAAGAATGAATACGGAAAATAAAAAAGTTTCATTAGAGGTATAAGTTAAGACGGCACCATGAATTTTCTTTTTGTATTTTATTTTAAGCTGATAACTTGTAGCTTTGTCCCAAGTGTTTAGTGCTTAGTGCATATGCATTATGTGTTTGTGTGTTATGTGCAGAGGACAAAAAAAAAGATACAGTCAGCAAGAAGTAGCAGCCAAAGGAAAAATAACAATTTTTTTTTATTTAAAAAAAAAAGTAGAATTGAATTGGAACTGTACTTGTTTGGATATAGAATATTGATAGGGTTGGAATCCCATTTTTTTTTTTTTTTATTTGGTGATTTAGAATATTCTTTTGGAATTTGTTTTTGCCTTTGTACTGTCTATCATTCTAAAATTTGGTGTTTTATCAAGTGAAAAATATTTGTAAGTTATAGTAAAAACTAAAAAGTAGAGCGTTTAACCACAGATGTAATATGTTCTTCTCCAGTGATTCAATGAGTGTACTGAGCTTGAGTATATAATTTTTCATTTTCAGGGCTATTGCAGATTATCTTAATCGTGACCTTCCATACAAGTTATCACCGGATGATGTTTATCTTACAGTTGGATATGCACACAGGCAATTGAAGTCATATTAACAGTTCTTGCTAGTCCTGGTGCCAACATATTGCTACCAAGACCTGGCTACCCATACTATGAAGCTCGTGCACATCATAGCCATCTCGAGGTTCGTCATTTTGATCTTCATCCTGAAAAGGGTTGGGAGGTTGATCTTGATGCTGTGGAAGCTCTCGCAGATGAGAATACTGTTGCCATGGTCATCATAAATCCTGGCAATCCTTGTGGAAATGTATATACTTATCAACATCTACAGAAGGTAAGCAAAACTACTGCTATAGAAATATAATTAGCTTCTGTTTTGGTAGATGTGACATCATTAAGAATCACAAGATATATTTCAGTAAAGAAGCTAGCTGCTATGTTAAACTGCATTTATGTCACCATCACATTTGCAAGTGAAGATTAAAAGTGTTAATATGTTTAATGACTGACGTTAAATGCTTAGATTAATTTGTTAATCTATTGAAGTATTAGATTGCAGAATCAGCAAGAAAGCTTGGGATTATGGTAATTGCAGATGAAGTTTATGGCCATCTCGCATTTGGAGGCACTCCTTTTGTACCAATGGGAGTGTTTGGGTCAATTGTGCCCGTCCTTACACTTGGATCCATATCAAAGAGATGGATAATTCCTGGTTGGCGGCTGGGTTGGTTTGTGACTACTGATCCCAATGGCATCCTTCAAAACTCAGGGGTTGCTTTCTCTCACTCCGTATCTATCAATATGTGAATTATGTTCTTTTATGTGAAAGCTTCTATACTATTGTTGTAAACCTACAACAATGATCATTGTCTGTTTTTGTTTTGTATTCCTCAGCTAGTTGATTCTGTTAAGGGCTTTCTCAATATCTCCTCCGATCCGCAACATTCATTCAGGTTTGTGATTATGATGCATTTTTTCAAAGAATGTGATTACATTGAAACAGAGTAATACTTTTAACATTTTTCAAGTGCCGGAAAAATTTACCAAGATTCAGCCTTAACCAACTTCTACAGAAATTCACCAGAAATAATTAAGACCGTGAGCAGCAATTACCTTTTATTTCTGGACATGAATGAACTCTTTCTTTGGAAGTTACATTTTCTTAAACTCGTTTATTTTTTGGCATCAATGGAAACCAAATCTAATCCCCTCCCATGTGACCAGAGTTCAAACCCCTGACATCTTGTGTCACCCCAGAGGGTTTTACTAGCATCCACAAGCAGGCACTCCAGATTTCACATATGATTTTCATGATTTTCCTCCTGAAAACATAATCTGCTTTATGCATCAGGGAGCAGTTCCTCAAATCTGGAGAAAACTGAAAAGGAGTTCTTCTCGAAGAACATTGACATTCTAAGAGAGACTGCAGATATATTCTATGACCGAATTGAGGAGATACCCTGCATAACCTGCCCTAAGAAACCAGAAGGGTCCATGTCTGTAATGGTAAGAGCATCATCTATGATTACACTATCGTGCTTCAGAAAATAAATGTACATATTCTTAATAATACATACTGCTTTTGCAGGTGAAGCTGAACCATTCACTGTTGGAAGGCATTAACAGCGACATGGAATTCGCTCTAAAGCTTGCTATAGAGGAATCAGTCATTGTTTTACCAGGCAAGACACATAAAATCCTTGAGGCTAACAAGATTGAATTCTTAACTTATACCGAATTTGGTTGCTTAATCAAACTAGACACTTTGAAAAATAGGAGTTTAATTGTTATGCTTAGCTGAAGTGATTGCGGGTGGATCTATTTTCTTACCGTTAGTGATTTCTAGCTAACTAATACCTTAATGCTAAAAATAACAGGGTTTGCTGTGGGATTGAAAGATTGGCTCCGCATAACTTTTGCTGTTGAACCTTCATATCTTGAAGATGGCCTTGGGAGGATAAAAGCCTTCTATCAAAGGCATGCCAAGAAGCAGTAAGTTGTTAATTTGCAGTTATTAAGTCTGAGTAGGGCGATGATCAACAATGGCTCGTTGATCTAATGCTCCTCCTTAATTTCCAGTCTCGGTTTCCTCTGATGTTTTATCGGAGTTACTGGTGACATATGAAATATAATCCCATCTGGAAAATAAATCAAAGACAACAGAAGGAATGTAACTGATGGGCAACTTCTCGTTTCATCATCAGAACAGGTGTTATAAATTATGTGTATCACTCTTGTTCAGTTAAAAGATTTCATCATATTACTGCCATTTTTTTTTTTGAATCCGATGGTATCTTAGCTCCTAAAGTGCTTAATGAAAAATTATTACTCAACAAAGCAAACGTAAAATACTTGATTGTGTGCCACGATCTTAAAATAAAAATGTGTTTCACTAAATTTTTTGAAACTAATATACTGTTCCTAGAAAGTTAATGTGTAATATGATATGGTATTATTATAGACTGTGGGGTATTAAGTAATTGTTTATTTTATATTTTCATTGCAAAGACTAGTGTATGTCCATAAAAAATTAAAATGTTTCCATATATTTTTGAGTAATTTCGAACTTTAAATAATTGATAATTTTTTTTCAATAAATAATCCCTTCAATTGCAGTCACCCGAGTTTGAATCATAAATCATAATAGAGGGCAGAGATAGAGGTTAGTGGGTGAATTTCTCATTTTCATCCAAAACTGTTTTTACAAAATAAATAATAATACTACTAAAAGTGAAGTATTACATTTTAAATGACTCGAGTTTCTTTTATTAAACCTAAATAAAACACGAGAGAAAAATAAATGATTAAGCATGCATGTTTTTTAAATCACTATAAGTAAACTCGAAATTACCGACCGAATATTCAGTTGGTAATCTCAAAAATTTGGTTGGTAATTATGATTATTGATTGAAAATGATCGAATTTTTTTGGTCGGTATTCGGATTATCGGTATTAAATTACCGATCGAAATAGAATCGGCCGGTAAAATTACTGATCAAATTACCTATCAAAACATAATTCAGTCGGTAATTTATTAAAAAATTAAATAAATAAAAAATTAGATTTTACTGACTGAATATAATTCTGTCGGTAATCTCACTGTATTTAAAAAAATTATGGGGCCCACCCGACTAGCCATAAGTTGGACCCACACCTGGGCCTTAGTACCAGCCAAAGGCGGGTCCGGATTAACCCACACAATCCACATTTAATTTTATAAATTGATGCAATTGGTGTGACTTGAACCCTCGACTTCAAGATTGAATAGGTAGAATAATTGTCATTATGGTATGATATGTTTCTTGTTATAATGTAAGGAATATATATATATATATATATATTATTTTATTTTAAATTTTTTATTTTTAACGACCAACCGATAATTCGGTCGGTAAAATGTATAAGTTACCTACCTTTTTATATCTATTTTATTATTAATTACCGACCGAATAATCGATCGGTAATTGTTGGCGCCATAAATTGGCGCCAAATTAATCTTTAGCGTCGTATTTACCGACTGAATATTTGGTTAGTAATTGACCGGCGCAATCACACGTGTATAACGCAAGCACACATATCGTTCAAGTAGTATAAAAAGTATCGATCCCACGAGGACTTAAAACCTTTTGTTATCAATTTATGAAGTTAAATGTTTACAAGTATCTAATGGATTGATTGTTTGATTGGGTGGTGACCTGTAAAATTAAAACAAGTAAATAAATTGCTTGAAAGTATATTGAAGAAAATTCAAATTTATAAAAATATCCATGGTTGTGAATCCTTCCAATATCTTTTTAAAAGATGAAGTGGTTATTTTACGTTTGTGTAATATATTGGTTTATTATCCTGGAACACAAAATTATGTAAAAGCCTCTTCCGATGGTCAAATACAAATACCCAGTATAACCCAATTAATTATATTCATATGTTAATCAAGTTATCTGAATTCATTAAGATTAAGTTCCAATTATGGCTACCCCGCCCGACAGGTATATTCCTATCCTGTAAGAAAATTTATTAAAGGGTTATCTATCCTCAAGGAAGATCGTGAGCTATTAAGTCTAAGGTCTTTAACCTAAAATCTCTTTTCCAAGTTCATTTTAAGTTTACCAGTTCAATTTTATTAATGACCAGTTAATAAAAAGTATTATGATTAAGGCTCAATAAATAAACCTTTATATTACCCAAACTGTAATTTAACCCCTTATAAACCGGTGATATTGGACTTCATCACAACCCCAAATAACTGACTAGTTACGACACATATTTACGGGTAGTAAAAACTTAAATAAAATAAAAGACATAAAGTAAATTGCTGGAAATTAAATACGGAAAAGTAAATGACGGAAAGTAAATTGCTGAAAAGTAAATGCTGAAAGTAAATAAAGTAAAAGTACAATAAAAGAAAATGTTGAGGTAAAATGATCCACTTTTATTAAATCTATTTTAGATATTTCACTTAATATAATATATCAACTTTACGTGATAATTACCAATCAGCCATATATGCGGTATCCAGATTAATTCAAATTAATAATTAATTACCAACCGACCAATCAGGCGGTATCCAGTTTAGTCAGGTTAAAACCAATTTCAATAATTACCAACCGACCAATCAGGCGGTATCCTGATTAAGTCAGGTTTTAACTAGTTTATATATTATATTTAAGGGAAATTAATCTAAATATTAGTAATAAAAGTTTTATCTTTTACCCCAGCAAGGGGGAGTTACCTCCTCATTACTGAAAAGTAAAAACTAAAAAAGTAAATAAAGAAAAGTACTGTGCGTAAAAGTAAATTGCGGAAAGTAAAAACTGAGAAGTAAAGAAAAGAAAGTGCGAAAGCGGAAATTAATTACTGAAAGCTGTAAATAAACAAACAAAATACAATCTTCTTAATTATTCTTAAGGAATTTCAAAGAAGAAAGTATGAATTTACAAATGAAATGGCTTGGTATTTACAAGCAAAATTTTACCTCCACCAAATCCATTATTAAATTCTCCACCAAATCCATTATTAATTGCTCCACTAATTGCTCCACCAAATCCATTATTAATTGATATCATGTTTGGTGGGAGCTTGACTATTTTCATTATTTATTTATTATTATTATTTTTTGCTTTGAAAATTACTTTAATAATTACACATAACACACTTTCGGATGTTTCATCAATTTTGGTCATGAAAAATTCCGAATTCGAAATTATTTTGTTCTTCAAAGTTGTAGATCTTTGAGTCTTCTTTAATATGGAATTTGACTCAGCTCAATCCGATATCGGAGTAAAAAGTTATGCCCAAAATATGACAGTTGCGCAAAATTAGAATTTCCCAAACTGCACTTCGTTAGAACGCCCTTTCAAGTTTCCAATCACCAAAATTAATATGTCAAGTCCAATTTTTGCCCTTATTTGACCCATATTTCGTCCTAAATGATTTCATTAAGTCCCAATATTATTTTATCTGTAAAATAAACTAAAACACATCAAAACGTTCATCAAATCCGAGAAACTAAACAAAATATTAAGTAAAATGGGCCGTAAATATTGATATATTTTCCGCTCATCAGTAATACTTCGATTGATAATCGATCGGAAATTATGTTTATCTTTTTTGATCGTATTCGATCGGTAAATACCAAAAATTATTGACCTGATATTTTTTATTGGTAATTTTGATCGGTAATTCTACATTTTCTTCTAGTGAATTATGATGAATGACACTTTAGTATGATGCTGATAATTAATCCGCATCTTCGATAAGAATCACATGAATTATAATTATGTCATGTGTCTCACTTCAATGAAGTTGCTCATGAGATCATTTCTTATGTAAAAGAAACTCCTGAATTCTAATCTAATCTTTTTCTAAATTATTAGAATGGAAATTTAGATATTTTAGATTAATGACAAAACTTTGACAAGAAGAAAATCAAACAATAGTGGTTTAAGAAGATTGAGAAAATTTTACATTAAATTACATAAATTATATGGATATGCCATTAATCACGAAGAGGTTGATCCATAATTGAGAAATGCTATAATATGATGACAAATAGGCAAAATCAAAAAAATTTATTTTCATTTTAATCCAATGTTTTCATAACCGGATCAAACCGGCTCGACCGGTCGAACCGAGAATCGACCGTGAGTTTGGTTCGGCCAAATATAATAAACCGATTTAAATAGGTTAAAATCGGTAAAAATCGAACCGAATGGGTCCAATTTTTATTATTAATTTTTTGTATTTATAATTAAATAAAATTATTTATTACGTAAGGTAATTTTATCGATTTTTTAGATACGTTTTAACCAGTCTAAGCAATGACCCATCGAACTTTTTACATCTTCAGTTCGATCCCTGATCGGATACCAATTCTTATAAAAACATCAGACAAGTCGGCTTTTTCCAAATTAATTAGCAAATGTATCTCTTTAGTATATATATATATATATATATGGATATTTTTTTTAATGATATTCATATTTAAATAGTGATATATTTTGAAAAAAAGACTAAAATATACAATTAATGGAAGCAAGAATATCAATGAAATGAGAGGATAAGGGGATCATTTGTCCTCCTGCTCTTTGGAAAAAAAACTATAATTTCTTTGCTCCTCTACTGCCACCACAATTTTTGTGGTGGCGGCAGGACCTTCAAATCCCTCATTTTCCCTTTCACTTTTCTTTTTCTTTCTCCTCCATTTGCACTTCTCTTTTTTTTTTTTTTTTCCTTCTCTTCTCTATGTTTCTTCCTTCTTTCTTTCTTTTTCTTCCATTATCATCTATTCTTCCCCTCTCATTTTCTTTTTCCTTCTCTGTCTTTGTTCTAGCTTCCTCTTTTTTCGTGTTCCCCTCGGTCACCAGTGTTTTCACCGGAGAGTTTTTTTCTAGTGAAACACTCGGTTTCCTTTCTTTTTTCTGTGTTTTTTGTTTTGGCTTTTTGCGAATTTTGTATGGTTTTTGTTTATTAGATCTGTTGATATGTGGTTCCACTCTTTGTAGTGGTAGATTTCCAACCTTTGTGTTGGTTTTATGTTTTCTGTCTTTTGCAGGAATAATAATTTTTCTTCAATATACAAAAGATTTGAAGAAGGCAAAATGGATAGATCTGACTTTATGAGCAAATAATGAATTCTTTGGGGCTTTTCAAGATGTTTATACAGTTTCATATATATATTTTGTTATGTATTAAATTAATTGTATGTTGTTGTAAATTTTTTATGTACAATGTATGTATAATGTTGGTTCACTTCTAGTTAGGAGTATATGGTCACCAATGTTGCGTTAAGGCTGAGGTGGGGACATGCCGATCTCATAATTCCTCATGTACCTTAGTAGTTTTTAGGTGTGAATATGTACTCCTGCTGGTTACAAGAAACACATAATGCATAAATTGGTGTTACTTGTTAGGTTTCATCCTAACTTAGCTTGAGTCTTAGAATATTCTAAGTGTATATTCGAGCTTTTATAACCGTGTAATTACATCATTGTGATGTTTTTATCTATGAAAAAATTTCATCTTCAAAAAAAAATCAATGAAATGTCATAAAAAAATGTCCTAATTTAATTATTGATCTCTTTAATAAGTTTATGGATTCCACCTTCCAGCAACTTTTAACACCCTACGGATGGCACGTGTCGACGAACCAGCTGGTAGCTTAGGATCTTAATCTCATCGTCAATTTCCGCTAGGTTATAGGCTTAACTAACTTTGTTTAGGACCCCTCACGTTCTCAACGACCTCGTTTTAAGCAATCTGCAATCACGAAGAGAGTAGTGCGTCAAGTAATACACACGCGCATTAACTGAGAGTAGGAATAATATTAAGACACGTACGCACGAAGAAAATCTGTAACAGGACTGAGTCACAGTTGCAATCACGTGATTGCAACGAATTAAATGACGGGGAGCTGCTTCAAAGACGCGTGGCGGATATTAAGTAGTTGGTATGATCACTCTCTCTTAGGTGTCGGTCCAAAGAGAGCGATTCAATAGGTTTTTACTTTTTATTGAGAGAGAGAGACGGCGATGTGGCGGATAACACTGACAGATGTTAAGAAATTAATTGTCAACAAATCCAGTAAAAATAAAAATAAAAAAATCTTATTACTAACCCCACTCCATTAATTTTAGCGTGTATAACACTTTCTACAACACTCCGCCTTATGAAATAAATTTGATATTTCCTACTAAAAAAAAAAAAGTAGGAAAAAAAAAATCATAAACTAAGCTTATCTCAACGTCATACTTCGTATTTTTTAGATAACCAGCACTACCTTTTTAGAAAATATAACTTGATAAATCTTTAAAATTGTATTTTTAAATATAAAGACATAAGTATAATACTGTTAAAAAAATTAAACAGTGCTTTTATTTTTTTTTTAAAAACTAGTCTTAATACTATTGATTTTACCCAAAATTAAGGTACTCAAATCCAAAAAATTCAATTTTTAGTTGTATGCGGTAAAATTTGAGTAGAGAAATAGTGTTTTTATCTCTAATTTGTTGGGTATGACCTATATGAAGTCCAATTGGATCATAAGCTTTGAGTTGAAAATAGTCTGCAACTTCGGCCTGGACGTACGTGGTGTTTGGTTATGATCTTCCATTCATCTTTATGATTACAATTATGTTGCTAATTAGAGTAATGGATAATGTATGCTTATGTTCTAATTGTACTAAGTCAGTCGTGAATTCTCTCAACCCCATCCCCCTGTTATGAATAAGTTTTGCAGCTTATATAGGGTCACACGTACATATGTGTCATCATCTTGAGGTCTTGTGTTCGAATCCAGGGAGTATGATTTTTGTAAGAGTCTGAGACAGCCGATGGTTTACCTGTTCGCTTAAGCCCAGAAGGGGTGGTTTGGTGGGGGTTTCCAACGAATCCAAAAACAATATACATGTGGCATGATACATGTTATAATATGGTATTGGTGTAATCACACCTGTTATTATGCATGTTAATTAAACATTACTTGCATGTTAAGATAAATGGATTATCATTAAAATCCAGTAATCTCAGACAGGGATACACATGACATCATGTACTCCGGGGTATTAATGTTGAGGTTAGAATACTTCCGATGCACTCTGACGGGTTCTGGAATGAGACTCATCCGGAAAAGGTATAGGTCAAACTGAACTCAGTACGAGTTCCTTCACTCCGGAATGACATGACTTCAGAGTTATGTTACTTTGGAGTAACTTTACTTCGGAGTTGGGGTTGATTGTCTCAAGAGTCGTTGGATTTCGAAGGTAAACCATGACTCATCATGTCTACTAGTACAATAGTACCATGACATGTGTATAATTCTTAATGGACCTTTGTCTGTGTTTACCAATACCACTGAGGAGACGTGCTGAGGAAGTTTCAACTACATGTGGACACGTGTCCCCGATGGTACGACTAATTCTGAGCCCCTACATTAGTGTATAATAACTCGTGTATTTTTTTTATAATTTATCGATATGTCATATTTTAAGAATTCGCTTAGAACCCCATAAAATTCAAGATAACTCAAAATCAATTATACCTCGATACATTATAAGAACCTAAGTATGGGGAAAGAAAAAGCTCATGCCACAAGTTTAGACCTAATTATGATATCCAAAACCGACCAAATAACATCTTCAATAACATATATATATATATATATATATATATATATATATATATATATATATATATATTTATATAATAAAGGAGAATGGTGTTGGAGGAAAGAGAGTGTATCCAACGGCTCTCTTTATGTGGCTTAATTGACGGCCCAGATCATTTCATTGGTAATTGAGGAAAGAGAATGAATTAATTGATGAAAATGATCAAAAATTTTCAAAATTTCAAATTAAAAAAATAGAAAGTTAAAATAAAATCATTTAATTAAAAAATAAAATCATTTAATTTTGTAATACCGTGTTGTAGGCACGGGCAAATACTGTAATACCGTGCCGTAGGCACGGCCAAATACTGTAACACCGTGCCGTAGGCACGGGCATCATTTAATTAAAAAATAAAATCATTTAATTTTGTAACACCGTGCCGTAGGCACGAGCAAATACTGTAACACTGTGCCGTAGGCACGTGCCAAATACTGTAACACCGTGCCGTAGGTACGGGCAAAAACTAGTATATATATATATTGAGAAGTAACTTTTAAATAAATAAATAAACAAACAAATGCATTAACTAGGATATATAGTTAGGAGAGTGGTTCACATGCGTTTGGAAAGGGAGCGTAAAAATGATGCAAAAAGTCAAGGGTGGGCACTTAGCAAAAGTAGGCACGCATCAAGCTCGCCGCTTGTCTCGACATTCCCGCGTGCCACGTATCACAAGACAACAACGTGATCATATTGTCTCCCTTTTCTCTCTCAAACTCGCTTGGGCGGCGCCTCAGTCAAATCCCGCATTGACCGCACAACCACATTGATCCCTTATAAAAATTACCCACAGCTCCTCTCCCTTTTCTCCCAACAAAAAAAAAAATAAAAATAAACACACAGTTGCTCTAAAAATAATGACAGCAAAAGAGAGAGCGGCTATTGGCAACAACAAGAAAGAGGTGCATTATAGAGGAGTTAGAAAGAGGCCATGGGGCCGATACGCTGCCGAGATAAGAGACCCTGGGAAGAAGACCCGCGTCTGGCTTGGCACCTTCGACACCGCTGAGGAGGCCGCCCGAGCTTACGACGCCGCCGCGCGTGAGTTTCGCGGCTCTAAGGCCAAAACGAACTTTCATTTGCCCAACGAAATCGTGACCATCAACAAGAATGGTAACACCCAGCAGAGCCCGAGCCAGAGCAGCACTGTGGAGTCCCTCAGTCCACCGCCGATGGAGCTCGACGTGGAGCGTGCTATCACGCGCCAGTTGGGTCGTGTTGGCGGTGGAAACAGTCTGGTGGATCGATTTCCGTTTGTGTACCAGCAGCCGGGTGTGATGGCGTTGGCCGGTGATAGGGTTAGATGTGTGACCCACGCGCCTCCTCCTGTTTTGTTTTTTAATGGGTATGGTAGATCGGATTTGATGGGTTCGGTTTATCCGGTCCGGTTTGATACGGTTGGAGTTGGGTTTGATGGTGGGGTACAGTATAAGACAGATTCATCATCATCAGTTGCCACCGTTGATTGTAAACCAAGAAGAGCTCTCAATCTTGATCTTAATCTGGCCCCACCAATTGTTGATGCATGAATAATTATTAACCGTTGATTTTTAACACACATATATATGATGGAGATGGAGGGATTAATAGGTTTTATTTTTAATGCTAAATTTCTCGGAACAAGATAGTGATGAGCCGGTTCAAACAAATGGTTTGTCCTTTGACGTAAATTAGAAGTTAGGTTCCATCTTTTTGAAGCTAAGAGAATATATTAAAAGTATTTCCCTAATTGTTTTTTTTTTGTAACCAAGTGACAACAAATTGAATGTTTTGTTTGCGTTAATGATTATTGTTCTTAGTTTCTTTATGGAAATTGGATTTTTTTTTCTTTCCATCATAATCGCACAAATACAAATCTTACAAAAAGAGGTAACGACTTTTTTCATGAAAGATTTTAAAGTAGTTACAGAATTCTTCTCTTTTTGATAATTATATAATTTATACGTGAAAATACAGTTGTGGATAATTATGATATTTCAAGAAGTGAGATGTAATGTGCTGAAAGTTACATTTTACGTATTTGAAAATTATTTTTTTAAAAAAACTACATTTTAAATTTAGAACAAGTATACTTTTTCTGATAATATAGAGAGATTTCGAACCTCAAGAAAAGATGATACCACAAAAATAATTTTTCAAAACAGGAGATAAAATTGAAATCAAAACACAATTAAAATAACTTTATTTTGTTGTTCTTTAAAATACAATATTTAGAATTCAAATATTTCATTCATTAAAAAATTAAAAGCTAGTGCCAAACTCTACGCGGCAAAGTTCAAATGTCGCTATGAGAGAGAGAGCATATTTCACGAGTCACGACTCTCTCTCTCCCTCTGAAGTGGGTCCCTCGTTCGTTCTTGACGGGTTAATCTCCGTGATCATGAAACTGCCACGTGTAATATTGCCATCAAATTTTAAAATAATTAATTAATTAATAATAAGTTATTTACTAGCTAACACTTAACGAGTAAAAGCGTGGCAGAGCCTGAGTGGTGAGAGGAAGAGTAATTGTTTGACAATATAGATATGATATCCTTAATTAATAAATAATATGTATTTTTAAAATTAAATATAATTAATATTTATTTAATATTTTAATATAATTTTAGTAAATTATATTATCCATTGACATGGGTAGGAAAAAGTAAGGATGGCAGACAGATGCGGACCCGGACGACTCGGGTCCGGGTAGACCCAGATCCGAAAAAAAATTTGCGGATCCGGGTCTCAATTTGGAAGACCCGCAATGTTCCGGGTCCGGATGTGGGACCCGGGTACCCGGGACTCGGTTAAAAAAAAAACAAAAGAAAAAGTGGACCATGTGGATATATAGGGGGAGCTTTGAAAGAGAACACAAATGTACAATTTCTATAACAGCATTTGGAAATGATTCAATATACAAACAAATGATCATTACTATCTATTATGAAATTAAAAAAAAATAATAATAATATATTGCAAAAATATTGAGAAAAATAGCAGTGGAACCTCGCTTCTCACAAATTAATTTTTTTTCCCCAATGGGCGCAATTATTGTAATATTGTTAATACATAAAAAAAAAAAACCAGTGAAGTTGCGGATCCCGGGTCCGGACCCGGATGTGTTTTGCCGGATCCACTACCGGACCCGGGTCCATTGAAGAGGTTGCGGATCCGGGTCCGTACGGACCCGAGTCCGGATCCAGAAATTTTAATCCTTAGGAAAAAGACAGAGATAAAGATGACAAAAAAGCCCGGGTCCGGGATAAAAAAATCTAGGCCGAGCCTTAGAATTATAATCCCGGCTCAGGTCAGCATATTAAGTCTGGGCCCGGCCTGACCCTGGCTTAAACAAAAAAAAAATACAAGCCGCATCGTGACGCGCACCATCCCGCGTCGCGACGCCGAAAGGTTTTAACTACTGCTTGATCATCACAATTTTTTTTAAAACGGGCCAGATAAAGCCCGAGACTGGGCCCGGCCCAACAGACGCTCAGATCAGACTTTTCCCGAGCCCGGGCCAGTAATTTACTTATCGGGCTCGGACTGGGCTTATCAAAGCCCGGGCCCGGCGCGGCCCATTGCTACACTTAGACAGAGGTGGGTAAGTGGGTTTCTATTGGGGTTTTGGGCAAAATACCCGGGTTACGCAGCGGAATGCGGGAAAATCAATTTTTTCCCATTTCTTTAATTTTTTTGGGTAATTAAAATAAAATTATTTATTTTAATCACTAAATACTCAAAAACAGAAAATTTTAACCCAGAAATCATAATTTCAGTAAATTGCCATACAACCCCAAAACTTTCTATTTTAATCATTTTAATCCTAAATGTTGGACAATTATGACCCATAACGTCACTATTTGTACAGATCATGGTGTTGTTGTACAAATTAACTATGTGACAAAGGAGATTGCACTCTTATCATTTGTGATTAGATCACCAAGATATATAAATGATAGGAGGTCCTTATGATTTGTTCCTGGATTGAGAATGATATGAGACAGTATCAATCCACGAAGGATAAATCATTAAATATCCATAGTCAGAGTATTATCGAGATTGGACATCGATAAATACATAAAAGACTAGTATTACACTTGTGCGCGTTGTGAGGACACAACGACATAGTTCTCATATATTTAGGTATAAGATACTCATGCAAGTGTAATAGGAGGTTGTGTTTTACCGATGGTACGGGAAACAGCTTCGCTCTGGATAGACCCCATCGGAATTCCATTGGTAGTATGACTATGTGTCTATGGAAGTCCGAAATCAGGGTAGGTGTATTTGGTCTTAACCTGAGACTTGCACCGCTAATACTTACGACAATCAATATACTTTGGTTTTGGTCGTCCAGGGCTTTAACCGATTTCTGTGTACCCCTCTTCTGGGTATATCGAGAATCGTAGTGTGTTGGGTGTGATGTCAAGACGGAAGTGTCACTCCAGTCATATGGAGATGATGATCGCGTAGAGATACAGAACTGGTTCTCTAAAAAGGTTGCAACCGTCGGGATAATATGACTTGGTCATGATTATTCGATAATAAAGAGACTAGTTGCTCGTAATCCGATATATGCTTCGTACGGGGCAGACACTGTACCAGCCCCAGGCCTTGCATGTGATCATCCGATACTGGATCGAAATACGCAATACTACGTATACTACGTCTGATATAGATCTTTTATTCCTGTAAGGATATTTATGGAGAATTGGGAAGGCATGGCGCTTTGCTAGAAGCCAACTTTATCTTGTAAATCGGTATAAACGTAGTACGAGGTACTTACGTGTTCGGATAGTCCGGCGACCGAATTTACTGCCAACATATCTGGGGATCTCATGGGTCACTTCCCGAAGATTCACCGATGACGTATGACTCACACTTTTATTAATATGTGATTAATTAAATGAGAGAGAAAATTAATCTGGGATTAATTGCAGAGATATTTTAACTGGGATAAAATATCAATTAAAGAGAGAGAACGATTAATTTGGAATTAATCGATAAAATAATATATTAGATATATTATACGAAATTGGATTTCGAAGTGGAATTAAAATTAGATTTTAATTCGGGCGAACGAGTTAATTTAGAATTAATTCGTTAGCGACGTGAATAGTGACTTCGCTAGACATAATCATTTAATTACGTCGCAACAGAAAATTCGTTAATTTGGAATTAGTGAACCCGATCCCGGGATTGTTTGCGAGCGCATTCGCATTTCGAATGCGAGTGCGACACGCAAATCAAATCAAGCGTCAAATCGCTAGTCGCATCAAACGTCAAATCACATGTCACTTTGAGTGATGTGACACTTGATTGATTGATGTGATTGATTGAGTTGTTTGGTTGGTGTATGAGTGTGGAACACTCAAGGTTGTTGGATTTCATTAGTTTGACTTTTGAAAGCAAAAAGTGTATATGATTTTGATAAAAATCAATTACCAAATTTAAGACAAAAAAACCTAATACACAAAATAACTATTCTCTCTCTCAATTCTTCCTCTCATTCACGCTCTTTGTAGACACTGGTTTTCACCCGAGGTCCACAATCGAGATTTCGTAGAGATGGGGGCACTGGCGATCCTGCAAAACAAATGTAGAGTGAGCGGGAGTAGACTACCCACCGGTGTGGTGGGTGCCGGGGGCACTCCGACGCTCAAGTCAGTTGTGGAAGTGAGCTGTAAGTAATGGAATAGCAAGGCTAGAGACTACCTTGATCTCCATGTGATGCCGTGAGTGCGGTAGGATGGTGATTATACGAATTCTGGAGAGAATCTCCCCCTATCCTCATGGAGCCTTCTTCCTTTTATACCTATCTGAGGGTGTGCACTTGATTACTCGTTTGTTGAGTCTTGGTAACGGTCGACTTTATGAGGGATATTCACTGCATTTACCCGTTGTAGGCTGGAAACTGTCGAATTTATGTATGGTGTTTATGAACTTAGGAGTTACGTGGGCCGGCCTCTGGATAGTCCTCCGGTTATGGGTGTTGGTGGTCATTGGGCCTGGGCCGATATTATGTCTTTGGGGTTTGATTGGGAGGCTTCAGGGGTGCGTCCAGTATTAGGCCTGAAGTAAAATGACGAAACTACCCCTGGACCAAATTTGGCCCAAACAGTTTGTCCCCTACTCTCTAAGTCAAGAGTCATTGGCTTGGAGAGTACTTGACGCATGTGTTACCCAGTCGACCGAACCAGATGACAGTCGGGATAAGTCTTACAACAGGTGTATTCTATGTCTACGACTTGACTCGACATGAGTCATGGGGGATGTCCCCGGTCGACTGGACTTGATGAGACCAGGAAGTCATCAGACATGTGTAATCCATGTCTACAACTTGACTCGACATGAGTCTATGGGGGATGTCTCCGGTCGACTGGACTTGATGAGACCAGGAAGTCATCAGACATGTGTAATCCATGTCTACAACTTGACTCGACATGAGTCATGGGGGATGTCCCCGGTCGACTGAACCAGATGGAGGTTCAGGGTATAAGTCATACGACATGTGTTAATCCATGTCTACAACTTGACTCGACATGAGTCCATGGGGGATGTCCCTGGTCGACTGAACCAGATGGAGGTTCAGGGTATAAGTCATACGACATGTGTTAATCCATGTCTACAACTTGACTCGACATGAGTCAATGGGGGATGTCCCCGGTCGACTGAACCAGATGGAGGTTCAGGGTATAAGTCATACGACATGTGTTAATCCATGTCTACAACTTGACTCGACATGAGTCCATGGGGGATGTCCCCGGTCGACTGAACCAGATGGAGGTTCAGGGTATAAGTCATACGACATGTGTTAATCCATGTCTACAACTTGACTCGACATGAGTCCATGGGGGATGTCCCCGGTCGACTGAACCAGATGGAGGTTCAGGGTATAAGTCATACGACATGTGTTAATCCATGTCTACAACTTGACTCGACATGAGTCAATTTGGCCCAAACACCCTTGGGGTTGCATCTTTCTTCTGGTTTGGCAGTGAACTGCCGAGAGTCAAGAAGAAAATTGGGAAGCAAAGTGTTTGATTTTTGTGGCAAAAATCAAGAGAGCTAGCACTTCGAGAGACATGCGAAGGTGATAGGGAAGTCCACCCATGAGCTTGGAATCATTTGACGAAGTTTGGAGCTTGGATTCTTGAAGACATAAAGCCGAATCTTGGAGAGGAAAGCAGTGAACTGCCGAGCAGTCCAGTGGGCAGAAAAAGGAAATTTTTGTTTCCTCTCGCGTCGCTTAACCGATCGATGTGACTATTCCGCAACTCCTCGTTGTATTCACACATATATTTCTTGCTTTGTATTCGATCCTCGGGGCCGTAGAAACTCCAACAATGGTATCAGAGCGATTGAAAAACATGAAATTGATTAGGGCTTAAAATTTGGGTAAAATCAATTTTGAGCATGAATAATGAATTGGATGATTTAATATGCTTAATTGATGTTTTGTGGATGATTGATTGGATCAATTTGACTAAATTGTATTTGGAACATTTTCCCCAAATCTCCTTGCTTGGCCGAGAGTTTGATGCCCTATTTGATCTTGGTGATTTTTTGATTTTTGATCATTGGATGAATTGAATCAATTGGAAATGTGGATTTAATGTTAATTTGGATTTAATTGGATTGAATTCGGAATTGATATGAAAATCCCTATATTGCCGAGACTTTGAGCATGTATATTGGGTTTGATTTTTGGTAAATTATGTTGGACATGATTTAATATTGATAAGCATGATTAATTAGGCTAATTGATGTTTTAGAAATGTTAATTGGGTAATTAATTATGTTATACACTTTGTGTAATTAAATTGGGAATTTGGAATTTTTGTAATTTAATTATATTGGGCCTTAAAATTGGATTTGGGCTTGTAATGTTGTTATTGGGCTTATTGGGCTTGGTTGTACCAAGATGGGTTTAGGCAAAATTGGTTGGATCCAATTAGGCCCAAAACCGCATCCATAAAGCCCAAATGCGACTAATGGACCTTTAAAGTTTAATTGGGCCTAATGGGCCTAAATTGATTTCTGGGCTTATGAGGTACTCCCGCATTGGACTTGGGTTATTGGGTTCGACCCGAGTTGACCAAAAGTCCACGCCTTAAAGAAATTAATTAAAAGCTCATTGGACTTTAATTAAATAAACGTTGGACGTTAATCGGGCTTTGAGACCCGTAGCGATTAGATTTGGAATTTAAGTCGTAAAGGTTTAATAAATAAAGTGTAGTATTTAATTTTGAATTAAATAGCGAATTAGTATTAGATACAAATTGAATTGGATTTAATTTTGTAGTTTAATTTAATTCAAGAATTCGTACTTTGAGTACTTATTCGCAAAACGAGTTTGACTCGAGCAAAATCAAATCGTTGTTTGAACATTGGATGGTCACTAAATTATCAGATTAATTAATTTGATTAGATTGATTGATAACATGCTTGTGTGAATACATGGTTGCGATGCATGAATAATGTATATCGGATGGATATTAGAAGGGTGGGGCAATTTTAGAAATTGTTGTAATAAATTTGGAATTTATTAATTGGACCTGTGTGTCCAGCCTTATTACCTCCTTATTCTTTGTATTCTCTTCTCACCTATTCCCCTCAATGCAAATGAGGTTTCTTTAGAAGTGTAGTATAACGGGTAGAAGCAATACTTGTGCTAGCGGGAGAGAGAAATGGAGAGATTTGATCTAGGATCAATGTGTAAAGTATCCATCCGCATATCATTATTATTTATTTATACGCGCTTTATTATGTGTTTAGAATGCATGTTTAAGGGTGTATGATGATGAGACCTTAACAAAGATAATAAATTGGTTGCCAATTTGCACGTGAAAAACCCTCACAAAATATTAAGCGTTTTTCCTTCCATTGAGTGATTCTCACTCAAGATCCGAGACTGGCATTGGCTTGTTGGCCAAAGTCAAGGCCTTTGTCTGTCGAAGATGTGTTTGAATCACGAGAGCTTTGTTCCATATCGGTGTCTTGTCCAAGTTGTGGTTTGTTGGCCAAATTCAAGACCACTTCTTGTCCATCGACATTGATTACGAAGCTTTCCATGGTCAATGGGTCGCGCTTAACTGGGATCACTAAGTTTGTTGTGCCAAAGCCAAGGCTTAGTTGATTCAGAGGAAAAGATTAGACAATACATTGGATGTATTGGCATATATAAGATATATGTTTCGGACTTGGATGTCCCCCTACTGGATCTAGGAATTGGATTGGATCCAATTGATCTTAGAGATCTACCTAGTTAATTATCATACAATTTGTTGCCAAAGTCAAGATTGTGTGATATTTAACGGGATCCTAGCCCGCTAGGAAACACGATTTCCCGAGTACTCGACAGAGGGTTAGAGGCTCGCCGAAAAATAGTGGGAGGCAAGAATTGAATTTGCAATATTCGTTTAATTACTTGCCATACGCGCTCCAACAAAAATCATTCGTCAAATCAAATAAATGTTAGTTGGACTAATATTTAAACGTTGTTTTAATAAACAGTTGGACTGTATTCAAATAATTCATTTATAGTTGGTTATATAATTGGATTATAGTAATCAATATATTTGATTTAATTAATTATAGTTGATTAAATAGTTGGACTATTGTAATCATTATAATAAATAGTACCTAAATCGTTGATTAAATAGTTGGATTATTAAAATCAAGATAAAATTGAAAGATTGACATTTAAAACATAATCCTAGGGAAAATGTATTTAAATGGTTTAATTTTCAAAATTGGGAATAATTTCAGGATGGTCTTGGAAACTAATAAGTTACTTTATTTGATAAAATAACATATTATGCCTAAGCCCGAAGTTAAGCAAATAGTAGAGCATAATCTTTGGAAGATTTATGTGATGATAGCTTTTAATGCTTAATCCATTAAGCTTGCCAAGTAGACTCCTTAATTTCTTAATCAGAACTAAGGATCAGATCCTTAAAGTATGATATTGAAATTGAAGGATCTTCATAGATCTATTCTTAGATCTTAGAAGTACTATATTGCAATAGTAAACTCTTGATGGGTTAATGACTATTCTCAAGGAGACAAAGTCAAACTTTGCAATTAGGTAAGTAGCACAAGGCGCACCTTACTTCGATATTTTAGAAGGCCGAGGCTAGGCCAAAGGCTTCTGGAGTGTTGAAATAGGCAAATGCATAATCATTATAATCTTCTAGGAAGATAAAAGGACATATCCCAAAATGTATGCCTAAATTGTGGCAAACGGGATCGCAGAAGCGTGACTGCCGTTTGGACAAAGCAGACATGAAGGAATTGAAGAACGAGCAAGGCTCTGACTTCAAATATGTTTGTCAACATTATGTTCACTACTAGTATTAAAATTGGATTTTAAATACTTAGTGTGGTACATAAAATGTACTAATGTTCAGAATCTGCTATGAGCAGGATACTGACATCAATTGAGATTTATCCGCGAATCGGAAACGGGACGAAAGTCACTGTTTTAATCATAGATACATAAATTTGGGAACTACCTTCGGGTGTGTACCTAAATTTTGAAACTGTTTAATGTAACTAGTTTGACTAGAAATATTATCTCATATCAGTGTTTAACCCGCTGCGGGTGAACCTTTATATTTTAGAACCACTAAAGTGTTTTATTATATAAAGATGATATTGAGATAAACACATTAGATGTGAATAACATAATTTATATTTTGAATATAAATAAATCTCAAACGTATAACATGACATACAATAGCTCAAACTGATTTGATCAGATGAAACTTAAATGTGGCATTGTTGTCTGGGACACAACTAAAACAAGAATCGTATATCCACACTTTCGAAGAGTGGGTACTAGGACTGATTTGATTCTATTCAAATAAAGTCTACGAATCCAGTTTATTGGGCAAGTGTCTAAAACACTTTACTTGGTAAAAGTGTAAGTGTCATCGATCTGTTAGCCCTAGTTCATAGTGAAGCAAGTGGGCCCATGTCTAGCTAGGCTAGATGTGGATATGAATATTTCGTTACCTTTACGGATGTGGCATCGCGTTATGGTTATGTGTTTCTTTTGGAACTCAAATCGGAAACTTTTAAAGTTTCGACACGAAATAGACAAACAGATCGGCTAAAGTATTAAACCGTCACGGTAAGACCGTAATGGAAAATACTTAAGCAATAAGTTTCTCGTATACTTGAAAGAGTATAGTATTCTTTCAATGAGGACTCCTCTCGGAACACGTCAGTTTGACGGTGTGTCCGAAACAGGATTAACCGAATTTTGTTGGACATGATAAGGTTAATCATGAGTCGCTCTGAGCTACCATTTCCTTCAACGGATAAGCATTAACAGTGCAGAACTTATTTAGAATAAGGTTCCATAAAAATCTGTTTGACATATATCATATTAGATATGAACAGGAAAGAAACTGAGTTTCTCAATCCTGATAATTTGGAATGCTAGGCATATGTTTGGATGATACCAAACTAGAACCCAAATTGGATAAGTGCCAATTGTAGGTTATCCTAGGGATACCAAAGTATAGTACTTATACAGCTCACAAGAGAATAATTAGATTGTTGCTCACCATGCGGTTTTCCTAAGAGGAATACCGATATGCAGTGGTAAGTGGGAGGATAGTAAAACTCGATGAAAATCGGAGTAATACTATTCCAGGCACCGAATCTTAATGGAACATAAATAGTTCATCAAGGATGAAACTATACCATAATCTTCGAATACACAAGAACCGCGTATGTCGGAGAGAGTCAGAAAACAACCTGGGGTATGGGTTTCTGATCTCACCTCATAAATATGTCTATCTTATTGAGGTATACCAACTGACTACGTATGAGGAAGTGATACAAGGTATCGACTCCCAATTATGACAAAGTGTCATGATATCCGAAATGGATTCCATGTATATCAACAAGTTTGGATACTAGTTGATGTACCACAAGGCATTGTGCCTATTGGTACTATATAAGTCTTCAAGGAAGACATACATGGATGGCAACATAGCAACGTATAAAGCTAGGCTTTTAGCGGAAAGGTATCGTTATCAACATTGTGTTGATTTCCATTCAACCTTTTACTTGTTGCCACGGTAAATCCATTTGGGAATGCTTGCTAAAGCTGCATATTTCATTTATGAAATATGGCAGCTGAACGGGAAAATCGCTTTCCTGAAAAGGAAACATTTTGGAGGATGTTTACAACATCCTGTCGGTTTTGTTGTACCATAACAAGTAACAAGGTTTGCAGGTTATTCGATCCATGTTTGGATTGAAGCAAACATTAGGTTCTTGGAATTATCGTTTTGATGTAATCATAATAGTTTATGATTTAATTCAAAATGAAATGATTCTTGTGTATATAAGAGGGTTAGTGGGAGCGCATTGACAAAAATGTCCTATAAATAATGATAATATGTCATTTCTTGGAAATGATATTCCCATAAAACTATCGGTAAAAGCTTGGCTTTCGAGAAAATTCTCTATAGAATTCTTGTGAGAAACAACTTTTATTCTAGGAATAAAGATCTACTGGGATAGATCTAAAAGTTGTTAACATTCTCTGAGAACTCGTACATTGAAAAATGTACGCGACCCGGTGTCTCATACGCTTTGAGCATATGGATTCACAATCAGGCCAATCCAAGTGATAGTCACTGGATTGATGTTAAGAACATCCGTTAGTATCTTAGAGATCTAAGGATGCCGTCTTAATCTATGGAGAATGAGAACTTGAAGTGACTGGGATCTCTACTGCAAGTTTCCTAAACGATAAAGACAACTATAAGTCGCAAAACGGTACTATACAATTTGAATAACGGAACGGTGAGCTGGAAATCTTCCAAGCAAGACACTGTTACCGAATAAACAACAAATGCGGGTTATTGCTGCAGCTGAGGCAGCAATAGAAGCCTTCTGGGTCGATACAAAATCTAATTAGATTAGATATAGTTCTGTTAGCAGTTGAGCTAGGCGTCAGCACAGGCTAAAGAATTAATGGTCTCATCAACGATCCAGATACATACTTTAATATTCATCTGATTCGTTCGGGTCATACATCGTGGCGATGTGATGATCGAATAAATCTCATCAGACGATAATCAAGCAAATCCGCTAACGAAAGCCTTTTCTCAACAATTTGAGCCAACCGTACATAGTTCGGGTGTCAGACACTCGAGTGACTGGCTATAGGCCAAGTGGGAGATTGTTGAACAATTATGACCCATAGCGTCACTATTTGTATAGATCATGGTGTTGTTGTACAAATTAACTATGTGACAAAGGAGATTGCACTCTTATCATTTGTGATTAGATCACCAAGATATATAAATGATAGGAGGTCCTTATGATTTGTTCATGGATTGAGAATGATATGAGACAGTATCAATCCACGAATGATAAATCATTACATATCCATAGTCAGAGTATTATCGAGATTGGACATCGATAAATACGTAAAAGACTAGTATTACACTTGTGCGCGTTGTGAGGGCACAACTGCATAGTTCTCATATATTGGGTATAGGATACTCATACAAGTGTAATAGGAGGTTGTGTTTTACTGATGATACGGGAAACAGCTTCGCTCTGGATAGACCCCCTCGGAATTCCATTGATAGTATGACTATGTGTCTATGGAAGTCCGAAATCAGGGTAGGTGTATTTGGTCTTAACCTGAGACTTGCACCACTAATACTTACAACAATCAATATACTTTGGTTTTGGTCGTCCAGGGCTTTAACCGGTTTCTGTGTACGCCTCTTCTGGGTATATCGGGAATCATAGTGTGTTGGGTGTGATGTCAAGACGGAAGTGTCACTCCAGTCATATGGAGATGATGATCGCGTAGGGATACAAAACTGATCTCTAAAAAGGTTGCAACCGTCGGGATAATATGACTTGGTCATGATTATCCGATAATAAAGAGACTAGTTGCTCGTAATTTGATATATGCTTCGTACGGGGCAGACACTGTACCAGCCCCAGGCCTTGCATGTGATCATCCGATACTGGATCGAAATACGCAATACTACGTATACTACGCCTGATATAGATCCTTTATTCCTGTAAGGATATTTCTGGAGAATTGGGAAGGCATGGCGCTTTTCTATAAGCCAACATTGTCTTGTAAATCGGTATAAACGTAGTACGAGGTACTTACGTGTTCGGATAGTCCGGTGACCGAATTTACTGCCAACATATCCGGGGATCTCATGGGTCGCTTCCCGAAAATTCACCGATGACGTATGACTCGCACTTTTATTAATCTGTGATTAATTAAATGAGAGAGAAAATTAATTTGGGATTAATTGCGGAGATATTTTAACTGGGATAAAATATCAATTAAAGAGAGAGAACGATTAATTTGGAATTAATCGATAAAATAATATATTAGATATATTATACGAAATTGGATTTCGACGCGGAATTAAAATTAGATTTTAATTCGGGCGAACGAGTTAATTTAGAATTAATTCGTTAGTGACGTGAATAGTGGCTTCGCTAGGCCTAATCATTTAATTACGTCGCAACGGAAAATTCATTAATTTGGAATTAGCGAACCCGAGCCCGAGATTGTTTGCGAGCGCATTCGCATTTCGAATGCGAGTGCGGCACGCAAGTCAAATCAAGCGTCAAATCGCTAGTTGCATCAAGCGTCAAATCACATGTCACTTTGAGTGATGTGACACTTGATTGATTGATGTGATTGATTGAGTTGTTTGGTTGGTGTATGAGTGTGGAACACTTAAGGTTGTTGGATTTCATTAGTTTGACTTTTGAAAGCAAAAAGTGTATATGATTTTGATAAAAATCAATTACCAAATTTAAGACAAAAAAACCTAATACACAAAATAACTATTCTCTCTCTCAATTCTTCCTCTCATTCACGCCCTTGGGGCTGCATCTTTCTTCTGGTTTGGCAGTGAACTGCCGAGAGTCAAGAAGAAAATTGGGAAGCAAAGTGTTTGATTTTTGTGGCAAAAATCAAGAGAGCTAGCACTCCGAGAGACATGCGAAGGTGATAGAGAAGTCCACCTATGAGCTTGGAATCATTTGATGAAGCTTGGAGCTTGGATTCTTGAAGACACAAAGCCGAATCTTGGAGAGGAAAGCAGTGAACTGCCGAGCAGTCCAGTGGGCAGAAAAGAAAATTTTTGTTGACTCCCGCATCGCTTAATCGATCGATGTGACTATTCCGTAACTCCTCGTTGTATTCGCACATATATTTCTTGCTTTGTATTCGATCCTCGGGGCCGCAGAAACTCCAACACTAAATTATTCAAAACAAGCTTAGGTGATTTCCAATCACATTTAAAATGATTTGTACATCAAATATACATTAAAACAAAAATCTGAAAAAAAAATTTCCCAAATTGCTGAGAGGTCCCTTAATTTTCCAGGATTTGTAATTTGGTCATTTTTAGTTCAAAACATGTCAAGATCAAATCCAATCAATCCCAAATTTAATATACATCATATATACATCAAATTACAACACATATATGAAATACCCAAAATTTGGAAAGGGTTATGAACCCTAATTTTACAATTTCCATAATTTGATAAATTACACCAAATTAAACAAATTCAATACTTTAATTCAATCCTTACCACACCAAACAAGTCTCACCACCATGAAACAACTCAAGAACAATTCTAGGTCATTTATGAGTGGCTAAGCAACTCTAGAATGACAACCAAATCGTCTAATGACCAAAAGTGTGATTATTAACCATTAATAAGCAAACTTTATTTATATACATGCATACATCTTTCATTCATGCTTTCAACCATCATATAACAAAATTAAAAGAGTAGAGAAATAACCAAACGTCATATGTTAAAGTTTGGAACCATAGAAATATTTTTCTAGTTGAAAAGGAATTGAAAAAACTGACAAAAGTTTAAGTTTTCTTCAAATCTTCTTTTTTTCTTCACCTTTTTCTCTCAACTCTTTTTTGTAATATTTTTGGAAGCTTAACCCAAAAAGTTGCAAATGAAAAATGAAACCCTTATATATGTAGGGTTAGGAACGAAATTGGGCATTTTTGGAAATAAAAATTTGGTAATTTTTAATCAATATTAAAGAAGCCAAATTCAATTTTGCTATATTTTCCAAAAAGTAAAATACATGTGCACCAATCATATTTTTCCATTTAAAAGCATAATGATGATAAAGATAAATGTATTTAATTATTCTAATTATTCAACAATTAAATAATTAGATAATTACGTAATACGAATATCTAAATACATGTATCATATTTACTTTAAATATTCCATAATACATATATTTGGAACATGTGTCAAATACTTTATTTGACCAAAAAATTAATGTGTATTTAATAAAATCAAGTATTTAATCCAAATACATATTAACTTGGAAATGACCGAATAGCCCCTATGCATGTATCTTTTCGTTTAGCCGTTAAATGATTTATAAATAATCAATATTATTTATAATAGTTACCATAATGCTCAGCGAGTATGTTTCATTAGTGAGACTCTCTAGATTCGGGCATATCCTTCACGAAATCCAATTTCGTGTCCATAATCTGCCCACCCGTAAATTATGACGACCACAGATAAACTCGCTGAATCATACAGGTTGAGGTCATCGCATACGTATAATCCCTCTATCACAGGTATTTGGATTATCTTAGAGATATAGATAAAAACGTCAAATCTCTATAGGTATAATCTCGTCGATAATTCTATTAGCAATCTCTTAATAACACTTAGAACTTACTTGTACAGTGTATTACGGGCCCACAGATTTAACAGATTACTAATTGCACATTGAATACATATGCTCTGTACAAAGAACTGACAGATCTTATCTTGATACACACAGGATATCCTGAGGATCAGTCCACACCCAACGAACAGGCGGATGTCTGATCTAAATAGGTCGGTGACGTGACTGCCATCAAAGTGTGGAGGATACCTTATACATCCACAGTGGTATCTCAAGTCAAAGGACCACTATGCTCACTTGACCCGAGAAGATTCCTATTGATGTTGGTGTACCATCTATTAGGAAATCTTCGATGAGTCGTTCATTATTTATCAAATATAAACACCTACACGTCTATACGAGTCTCCCCAGACTCATGGTTCATTGGGATAAGCCATCGAACCAAGTCTCGAAATACGACGTGTAATGGTTTCAACAGATTTTACTAACCGACACATGTTAGTAAATCTTAACCATGAACTTTATTTGATAATATACTTCTAGTAGTGACATTTCCCAATGTCAATTACAAACTACTTTGTAACTGTGCACTACATTATATATTATCAAGTCTTTGTCTAATATATACATATCACTAAATCCTATTTAGTTTCAATCTAATCGTAATTAGATCGAATATGTATATAAAAGCAAGAATTACTACCATAAATAAGTAATATTATGGAAAAATGAATTGTTCGTATTTATGAATCGGACATAAATACGATCCCAATTGGCACTCCGAGCACCAACCATAACAGTTTCAACTTTTAAATTTTGAAGTGTAGTCATCTCTACCGCTTTTGGTGGGGTCCATACTATGCATCCCCGAAATTCTTGAGAGGATCTTATTTTCTTTTGTTTTAAAAAGAGAATTATCTTCATACATAATGACTAAAGATAAGTTTACTTACATGCATTTGTGGATTAATAATAATAATAATAATAAGCGACATTTGAGACAAAGTTAGACCCGGTCGCAGTTTCGGTTCGAAAATGAAATCGAACAGGTAAGAACCGGTCGGTTTCAGTTTCAATCGATTTTGATTCCGATTCCAGAACCAGATTTGTCTGGTTCGGTTAGGATTCCACCCTAGTCGAATCAGACAGAATCGGTCGGTTTCGGTTGGAATCGCGGAACCTCTTGGAACCGTCCGGCCCAAGCAACGGCTCCCTGCTGCTTTGAAAAATAGTTTTGTTTATTTTATTATTTTTTTTGTAAAAATAAAATATTAAATGTATATGTAATTATTAAATTACCCTTTATAACATTAATAAAACAACTATTTTTATGGGCAATTTAAGTATCACAATATAATCAAAAAATGTATAAATATGAGTCATTCTTCATTTTTTCAACACATCAATTCTCAATTCTCCCATCTTCAATTTCTCCTATTGATTTAATTTTTCAATTCTTCAATAATTATAAAAAATGGCATGTTTATATGAGAACATCATGTCCAACGTGCCAACCCAAGAGAGCGGCCAAAATGGTGTATCTATTCTTTGATAATTCATTTTCATTTAGTCGAGACTGAAAATAAAGGTCCAATAATAATATGCAACTGTTGTGGTGTATTTACAAACTTACTGGCGGCTATGAAAATATGAACAAGCACTTGGATAGACATCATGCTGCTGAAATTGGACTTGATACAACACAAACTCAAATGTGCAGATATGCTTTATCTAGTAGATGTACGAGGTCTTTATATTTATTTAAATATTCTGTGCTAAAAATAGAGAAGAATTTTCTAAATTTACTTGTATGACACATCTTTCTTTAAGTTTTGGTGGAAAATTAATTTTACTAATTATGTTCGAAATACTTTAAATCCCGCTGCCTGTAAAATACCTAGAAATACAACAAAACGATAAAATTTTAAATTATACAAAGATAGTAAAAATATTTTAAAGATATTAAAGGTCGTCGTTCTATTTGTTTTGATATTTGGAGTGACCATTGGCAAACACACTCATACATGGGTGTGACTTATCATTGGATTGATGCATCATGGAACATACAAAAAATGACTTATTGCATTTAGAGTTTTTGATAAGTAACATATTGCACAAAATATTTATAGAATGATTTAAATAACTTGTGATGAATATGTTATTAGGTAAAATTTTAACAATTGGTTTTGACAATGCATCTGTAAATACTACATCAATTAGAGATTTAAAAGAAATATGTCAATAAAATTTGGGGGTGGATTTTTTCATGTTCGTTGCACATGTCATGTCCTTAATTTATGTGTTTAAGATGATATGATTTTTTTAGAACATCACCTTTTTAGAACATCAAGTTGTGTCCAAGCACCAACTTCACATATTCCCACTTGCTTAGTGCCAATCTAGATGGTACTATAGTCCCATCTCCTCCAATGTTTATCAAATAACTTAGGAGGTAAGGCCTCTGTAAGCGGGTCTGCTATATTGTCTAGTTCTTGAGCCTTCAAGGACACTATGTCTTTTCGTTCAATTATCTCTCTAATTACGCTATATTTCATTTCCACGTGTTTAGACTTGGAATGCGCTCTTGGCTCCTTAGCCTGCTCAATGGCTCCGCTATTATCACAGTACAATGGGATCGAATCCGTAAAAAGTTATGAGATAAAATTTCTAATCCAAACAGCTTCTTTAGGAGCTTCTGAAGCCGCTATAAATACCGCCTCAGTGGTGGAATCCGCTGTTGAGCCTTACTTTGAACATCGCTAACTAACCGCACCACCGTTAATGGTAAATATGTAACCTGATGTAGATTTTCTATCATCTGGATCTCCTTGGAAGTCGAAGTCTGTATAACCCTTAACTTGTAGCTCATTTTCTCCATATATCAGAAACTTATCTCTAATACCCTTAAGATATTTTAGGATATGTTTCACGGCTGTCCAATGATCATTACCTGGATCAGATTGATATTGGCTGGTCACACTGACGCCGACACTGATGACAGGTCTAGTACATAGCATATCATACATTATGCTTCCAATACAAGAAGCATAGGGCAAGTTAGAAATTATAACTCTCTCTTCCTCAGTCTGATGTGTCATTTTCTTCAAAAGATGTATGCCATATCGGAAATGTACATTTGCTACCTTGCAGTTGGTAAAACTGTACCTTTCTAATATTTTATCTATGTACATCGATTGCGATAACCCTATAAGCTTCCTAACTCTATCCCGGTAGAGCTTTATACCTAGTATATTGACCGGCGTAAACACACACGTATAACGCAAGCGCATGTATCGTTCAAGTAGTATAAAAATATCGATCCCACGAGGACTTAATTCCTATTGTTGTTATTAATTGTTGAATCTATTTATTTACAAATATCTAATTAAATGGAGAATAGAATGATTGTTTGATTGGTTGAATGTGGTTTTACAAAATAAATAAATAAAAAGACAAAATAAAATACTAAGGAAAATAACAAAAGACACAAAGATCTAGGGTCGTGAATCATTCTAATATCATTTAAAAGATGAAGTGGTTATTTTATGTTTGTATAATAAATCAGTTTACTAACCTGGAACACTAAATTATGCAAAAGCCTCTGTCGATGGTCAGACGCAAATACCCAGTTTAACCCAATTGAACCATATGTCTATGTCAACCAAATTATCTGGATTCATTAAGTTTAAGTTCCAATTATGGCTACCCCCGCCCGACAGGTATATTCCTATCCTGTAAGGAAATCTATTAAAGGGTTATCTATTCTCAAGGAAGATCGTGGGTTATTAAGTCTAAGGCTGAAACCTAAAATCCCTATGTCTAGTTCATTTTAGATTTACCACATCAATCTTATTGGTGATCAGACAACAAGAAGCATTAAGCTTAAGACTTAATAAGTAAACCTTTAAATTACCCAAACTATAAAATAACCCCTTATAAACCGGTGATATTAGAATTCATCACAACCCAGATAACTAACACATAACTAGGGCTAGTAACAACTTAAAAGTAAAAGACATAAAGTAAAAATACTGAAAAGTAAAAGACATAAAGTAAAACTGAAAAGTAAAATAAAATAAAATGCTAAGGTAAAAGGAATTACTTTTACTACTACTAATTTAGATATCTCCCATAAAATAATATATAAACTTGTGATATTATTTACCAACCGACCAATCTGGCCGTATCCTGATTAAGTCAAATTAAGTCCAACCAGCCATATAGGCGGTAAATTTGTCCATAATCCAGCCATAAAGGCGGTACCAAAATAAATTTACCAACCGACCAATCTGGCGGTATCCTTGATTAGTCAGGTTTAAACCAGATTAAATTGAATTGCCAACCGACCAATATAGCGGTATCCTTTATTAATCAGTATTTTAAATAGTGAATATATTATTTTTAAGGGAGATTAATCTAAATAGTAACAGTAAAAGAATTACCTTTCACCCTAGCTGGGGAAATTACCTCCTCATTACTGAAAAAAATAAAAACTAAAAATTAAAGAAAGAAAAGTACTGTGCGTAAAAGTAAATTACGGAAAGTAAAAACTGAAAAGTAAAGAAAAGAAAGTGCGAAACTGAAAATTAATTAACTGAAAACTAAAAATAAACAAACTAGATACAATCTTCTTATTTATTCATTAAGAATTTCAAAGAAGAAAGTATGAATTTTACAAATGAGATGGCTTGGTATTTATAGGCAAAATTTTGCCACCATCAAATCATCAATCATTTCTCCACCAATTACATTATTAATTTCTCCACTAATTACTCCACCAAATCCATAATTGCTCCAATAATTTCTTATCTTGTTTGGTGTTGATTTGATAATTTTTATTAATTATTAATTAATTAATATTTTGCTTTGAAAATGATTGATAATGACTTTTAATAATTACACTCCACACACTTCTGGATGGTTCATCAATTTCGGTCATGAAATCTTCAGAATTCGAAAATATTTTCTCTTTCAAAGTTGTAGATCTTTGAGTCTTCTTTAATCTGGCACTTGAATCAGCTCAATCCGATATCTGAGTAAAAAGTTATGCTCAATATACAACAGATGTGCAAAACTGGAATTTCCAAAACTGCACTTCGTCAAAACGCCATTTCAAATTTCCAATCTCCAAAATTAATATATCAAGTCCAATAATTGCCCTTATTTGATCCACATTTCGTCCTAAATGATTTCATTGAGTCCCGATATTATTTTATCTGCAAAATAAAATAAAACATATCAAAACGTTCATCAAACCCGAGAAACTAAACAAAATATTAAGTAAAAGAGGCGGTAAATATTGATATATTTTCCGCTCATCACACCCCCAAACCTAACATTTTGCTAGTCCTCGAGCAAAACAACAAATAAATTAAAATTAAACTAAGCCACTTTCGTAGGGATCACGGTTGCATTTAGCATATGCAACAAGCCTTTAAACCCCAATGTGTCCCTAGTGGACGAGTTATAGTCTCGTGAGGGCTTACAGCAACGATACCCACAAACGTTTTACAAAAGTAAAAAGATAATAAAACTAATGCACACAAAAGCAAAAAGACAAGAGAAAATAAATAAAGATGTTAGTGACTAATCAGGTGAAACTTCTACTCCAAGTTACTAGTTGTTTTGTTTTCATTCTAAATTACCGAATAAGTAAATTCTCCGATTATTTTCACCATTCTTCATATACACAGCCAACAAAATATTAAACAACTCATTTTTTGCCCACAACAGTCATAAGTGTAGTTGATAAGAGAGTAATATTTTTGTCCTAAAGTTCTATCAGATTTCACATCTTTTTGCAGCAGGAAGTGGAATAATTTTTCTGATTTTTCTCTTTGATTTTTCTCTATTTTTTTATTTATATACAATATTTTCCGTCTATGTAGCGAGTGTTGGGTCGGTGACTCCCAAACCAGTTGGTTTTAGGGCACCAGGTGTTAAGACACCCATACGAACTTAATTACTCAGACTTCAAATATAATATTTTTGCAACATCTTCGATCCATTGTAACGAGCTTTGGGCAAGTGACTCCCAAACCAGTTGGTTTTAGGGCACTAGGTGTTAAAACACCCTTACAGACTTAATAACTCGGATCTCAGACGTTTTTTTTTTTTTTTTTTTTTTTTTTTTTTTTTTTTTTTTACTCCATTGCTTTTTGAGATGCTTCCTCTAATTAAACTAGAGCACTGAATATTACAAACTTTTCAATTTTAGCTCATGTCTGTATGTTACTATATATGTTGATAATATCTGTCAACTGAACATATGAAGATCCATTTTAGTCAATTTTATGGAGAATTCACAAATTAAATAATTCAAAATGAAATAAACAAAATTAACTTGTTTTGAAAATAGGCTTGAGATACGTCCGAGGGAGGAAACTCCTTACTCAGCTATCTCTTACCAATTTCACCTTTTTAGTCAAAAATAAAAACACAAAAACATAAAATATTTTTGTAATTTTTGAAAATTTTCCAAATTTTTTTGTATTTTTCGAAAAATTTGGACTAAAATATAAAAAACACATACAAACAAGTACTATTAACTATACCTCACCCCCAAACCTAAATGTGACATTGTCCCCAATGTCTTAAACAGTAGAAGAAGAGTTTAGAAAATCGTACATGGTTAGTTGAACTACCGATTAAGATCTATGTCCAGTTTACGCTTCTTACCACGATCGTTGTCTGTCCAGTCCAACTTGGAGAGAATGGAAGGGATCGAGTTTTGGTTCAAAGGCTATTGATTTGGTCAATTAATCTTCGGCTTTGTCGCAGTCAGGAAGATATCATGTACTAATATTTGTGACGAACTCATGTCTTTTGGCTTCTGCAAGAAATACAAACAGAAAATCGCAGAAATGCTCAATGTTAAGTAACCCAATGGGCTTCCGATGAATATTTAAGTGCGCCCATGATGCTACTGTAAACATTCTCCAAAACGTCCCAAACCCTCCTGGTAACGCAATAAACGCATCTGCAGTATTGATCATTTCATGAATTTGTTCGGGATTCCAGATACGATGCGTTCATCTCCATTTGTTTGTCCGATTAAGTGTTCGTCCGCCAAAGGTTTTGGAATGATTCCCAAAACATGACCGCCACCATCCTGAACAGCTTTTGAAATACTTCCATCAATCCAAGATTGCCACCGCCATATACCAGGTGCATATTTCGCTCCGCTATGACTCGCCCCAATTCCTTTGCAGCCTCGATGAATTCTGGTTTATTACCAGAATTAGATCCACAGAAAACACAAATTCGCTTGATTCGCTGCTGTGAAGTTGCTTCCATTTTCTCTCTCTTATTAGATGTGTATCTCTGAATGGATTGAAGAGAAAATGCATAGCTGAATTTATAGACTAGAGGAAATGGGTGAGTAATAATTGCACTAGTATCTGCCAAATGACAATTATTAGATGAACGTTAAAATAAATCGTGAAAAGTCAAAAAGTATAAATCTTGTCGGCGAAATAAAGAGAAAAAACAAAAGAAAGCAAATCAAAGCAATAATTAAGGCAACAGAATTGTGTACGCAATACGCCACTAGTTTGGTATATAAATTCATTAGGATGCGTCTCAAGAATCCATTCCTTACTCAACCACCACTAATGAATTAACTCTCATCTTTGTGATTGCCAAACACCATTCCTTCTGTCTTAAAATGCTCCGTTCGTGCTTTCCCTGTAAAACTAACACACAAATTAAAAACTCTACAACATGTATACACAAAATATAAAAATTACAAAAAATTGCATGGGTTGCCTCCCTGCTAGCGCTAAATTTTTCGTCTTCAGCCAGACGTGACTGAAATTCATCTGTTAAGGAGGTTTCAATGTCGTTTTAGATGTCCGATAAAAAACAATCCCGTGAGCGTTGCTTTTGAAGGGTCTCTTCCAACAGTAAGGTGGCAAAAGAGTTTTGTCCCATTCAGTGCTCGTGCCACCTTTTTGCTCCTTGTTACTTCCATTGGTTCCTGCAAAGAAAGAAAGAAATCAGGAGGTCTTATATGGTGCTTGACTTGGAATGGAAGTTCCATTCTGTCAAGTTCTGGGTGATATCTTTGATTTGTACTCCCCAAAACAGCGATGTTTCTCCTGAATGCTCTGGATCTTTATTAAGGTCAGACATTTGCTCCTCCATTTGCTCTGCTTCTTGCTCCACCTTTTCTTCACAGATGAATTGTAAAATTTTGTATTCAGCTCTTCATCTGTCATCTGTGAAATACATGCTTCAAAATTGTCAACCAGAGGATGCAAAGATGTTTCTGACATTAGGTCTTCATCCTCTGATATGACTGGAATGGATGGTTCAGATAGATCTTCTTCAAACATCATGGTAAAGCATGCTCCAAGATCTTCATTTTGAGGATTGAAAGTTTGATCCTCCGTTGTTGGAGCAGTTGGTACAAAAGATCAGCTTCATCTTCGTCAGAATCTGAATAATAAAAGTCAAATTGAGACTTTGCCGGTTCGGGTTCCTGAACTGATACCTCTGGTTGTTGATACTGCTCAGCCTCCTCCTCTGTTGAAGTGTCTTTGTGGATTTCTAGGTACTGAAGGCTTCATCAGTGTCATGAAATTGGTTCTTGAGGTATGTAGTTCTGGTTTTCTGTTAATTGTCTCATTTGATCTGTCATCCTCTGAATGAATTCTGATTGTCTCTGAATACTTTCAAGTTGCTTCAGGCTTGTTTCAAGATTGTATCCAACTTTTCGTCTCGTTTCTTGGAAAATTTTGAGCATATCAATCAATTGTTCTTCCTCTGATGGTTCTGGTTGTTGATGAAGATCATAGGTAGATGGTGGATAAGATGGAAAATATGGTTCTTTGAAATGTGATGGCTCGTCATAACAAGAAGGATCTTGATAGCTCTGCCACCCTGGATGGTATTTGTATTTGCAATAATCTCTAGGGTGGTTACCATTACAAATGTCACATCTCCCCATTGCGTTTTGTTTAGCAAATGTGGTATTGCTTGGTTCTGGCATCCAGTGATAATTGTTGGGCTGGACAACAGGCCTCAGAAAACGGACTGTTGCTCCCAAATTTGGGGTGTATTTTCTAGTAAAGCTCGTGATCTCTCAATCTCCCAATAAAGTTCAATTTTTCAATCACCTGAAAATAAAAGAAGTAAAAATTACAGATAAAGAAAATTAGATACAAGTAAATTAGATAGCTTCAAAATTAACAACTCAAGAAATATAAGTCCCCGGCAACGGCGCCAAAAACTTGACCGGCGTAAACACACACGTATAACGCAAGCGCACGTATCGTTCAAGTAGTATAAAAATATCGATCCACGAGGACTTAATTCCTATTGTTGTTATTAATTGTTGAATCTATTTATTTACAAATATCTTATTAAATGGAGAATAGAATGATTGTTTGATTGGTTGAATGTGGTTTTACAAAATAAATAATAAAAAAGACAAAATAAAAATACTAAGGAAAATAACAAAAGACACAAAGATCTAGGGTCGTGAATCATTCTAATATCATTTAAAAGATAAAGTGGTTATTTTAAGTTTGTGTAATAAATCAGTTTACTAACCTGGAACACTAAATTATGCAAAAGCCTCTGTCGATGGTCAGACGCAAATACCCAGTTTAACCCAATTGAACCATATGTCTATGTCAACCAAATTATCTGGATTCATTAAGTTAAGTTCCAATTATGGCTCCCCGCCCGACAGGTATATTCCTATCCTGTAAGGAAATCTATTAAGGGTTATCTATCCTCACAAGGAAGATCGTGGGCTATTAAGTCTAAGGCTGAAACCTAAAATCCCTATGTCTAGTTCATTTTAGATTTACCACATCAATCTTATTGGTGATCAGACAACAAGAAGCATTAAGCTTAAGACTTAATAAGTAAACCTTTATTATTACCCAAACTATAAAAAACAACCCCTTATAAACCGGTGATATTAGAATTCATCACAACCCCAGATAACTAACACATAACTAGGGCTAGTAACAACTTAAAAGTAAAAGACATAAAGTAAAAATACTGAAAAGTAAAAGACATAAAGTAAAACTGAAAAGTAAAATAAAATAAAATGCTAAGGTAAAAGGAATTACTTTTACTACTACTAATTTAGATATCTCCCATAAAATAATATATAAACTTGTGATATTATTTTACCAACCGACCAATCTGGCCGTATCCTGATTAAGTCAAATTAAGTCCAACCAGCCATATAGGCAGTAATATTTGTCCATAATCCAGCCATAAAGGCGGTACCAAAATAAATTTACCAACCGACCAATCTGGCGGTATCCTTGATTAGTCAGGTTTAAACCAGATTAAATTGAATTGCCAACCGACCAATATAGCGGTATCCTTTATTAATCAGTATTTTAAATAGTGAATATATTATTTTTAGGGAGATAATCTAAATAGTAACAGTAAAGAATTACCTTTCACCCTAGCTGGGAAATGGGAAATTACCTCCTCATACTGAAAAAAATAAAAACTAAAAATTAAAGAAAGAAAAGTACTGTGCGTAAAAGTAAATTGCGGAAAGTAAAAACTGAAAAGTAAAGAAAAGAAAGTGCGAAACTGAAAATTAATTACTGAAAACTAAAAATAAACAAACTAGATACAATCTTCTTATTTATTCATTAAGAATTTCAAAGAAGAAAGTATGAATTTTACAAATGAAATGGCTTGGTATTTATAGGCAAAATTTTGCCACCATCAAATCATCAATCAATTTCTCCACCAATTACATTATTAATTTCTCCACTAATTACTCCACCAAATCCATAATTGCTCCAATAATTTCTTATCTTGTTTGGTGTGATTTGATAATTTTTATTAATTATTAATTAATTAATATTTTGCTTTGAAAATGATTGATAATGACTTTTAATAATTACACTCCACACACTTCTGGATGGTTCATCAATTTCGGTCATGAAATCTTCAGAATTCGAAAATATTTTCTCTTTCAAAGTTGTAGATCTTTGAGTCTTCTTTAATCTGGAACTTGAATCAGCTCAATCCGATATCTGAGTAAAAAGTTATGCCCAATATACAACAGATGTGCAAAACTGGAATTTCCAAAACTGCACTTCGTCAAAACGCCCTTTCAAATTTCCAATCTCCAAAATTAATATATCAGTCCAATAATTTCCCTTATTTGATCCACATTTCGTCCTAAATGATTTCATTGAGTCCCGATATTATTTTATCTGCAAAATAAAATAAAACATATCAAACGTTCATCAAACCAGAGAAACTAACAAAATATTAAGTAAAAGGAGCGGTAAATATTGATATATTTTCCGCTCATCATATATAAGAAGTTTCACCCATATTTTTCATGTAGAAGTTCTTGAAAATGTAGGCTATCACACTTTGTATCAATTTTATATCATTTCCTGTGATAAGGATGTCATCTACATAAAAGACTAGGAGAATTGTCATGCTCCCACTCTCTTTCTTATAAACACACGGTTCTTCCTCGTTCTTGATGAATCCAGATAATCTAATTATTTCATCAAAACGACGATTCTTGCTTTGGGATGCCTGTTTAAGTCTATAAATAGACTTTTGGAGCTTACAAACCAAGTTTGAAGTCTCACTGGATACCAAACCCTCTGGTTGTTCTATATAGATATCTTACTCAATGAATCCATTTAGGAAAACGATTTTCACTCAGCAATGGCTAAAAGAATCCTAATAGATTTTAGCATGGCTACTGGTGAAAAATTTCCTCATAGTCAATCCCAGGACGTTGAGTGTAAATTTTTGCTACCAGTCGGGCCTTAAAGGTTTCCACCTTTCCATTGGGCCCTCGCTTCATTTTGTAAACCTATTTACATCCTATAGGTTTAACTCATTCAGGAAGTTTAACTAAGTCCCGGACTTGATTTTCATGCATAGAATCCATCTCGAATTTCATGGTTTTTTGTCATTTTCCTGAATCAATATCCAATATCGCTTCCTTATACATAGTCGGATCTGTTTCCTCCAAGAGGAAAACATTAAGGCTCGCATCAGATGTTAAAAACAATCTCTTAGGAGGCTTTGATATTCTATTCGACTTATGTATAACTTGTGTTGTAGATCATTCTCCTAATTGGATTTATGGTTCCATCTCAAGTTCCTTAATGTTGGGATCAAACTAATCAAGTTCAATCTCTCGACAATTCCCACTTTCTCTCAAAAATTACTTTTAAAAAAAGTGGCAAAACGAACAACAAATACATTTTGTTGCTCGGAATCATAAAATTGATATCCCATGGAATTATCAGGATATCCAACGAACCTACATTTATACCCAATGGGTGCTAGTTTATCCCGCTGCGCAACTCTAATGTATACAGGACAACCCCAAATCCTTAAATGTCTAAGACTTGGATTTCTACCGAACCATATCTGATAGAAGGTCGTAGAAATAGCTTTCGATGGAGCCTTATTAAGTATATGGGCAACAACAAGTAAAACGTAACCCCAAAGGTAATAAGGAAGAGCTGTATAGCTCATCATGGATTGCACCATATCCAATAAAGTAAGATTTCTATGCTCAGACACACCATTGTATTGAGGTGTTCCCGGTGGGCTATATTGGGCAAGAATTCCATTCTCCCTTAAATAACTTATGAATTCTTCACTCATGTATTCACTGCCTCGATCTGATCTAAGACACTTGATGAATTTACTGGTTTGTTTTTCTACTTCATTTCGAAATATTTTGAGCTTATCAAATGTTTCCGACTTATGTTTCATCAAATAGACATATCCATATCTAGACTTGTCATCTGTGAAAGTCACAAAGTATGTAGAACCATCATGAGCGGCATTATTTAATGGACCACACACATCGCTGTGTATTAGCTCCAATAAATCTCCAGCACAGTGTCCAACACCAAGAAATGGGCCTTTATCATCTTCATTTGGATGCATGACTCACAAATCAGATAAAGATCTAAGGTAAGATTTTCAATAAAATCATCTTTTACCAATTTTGATAGACGTCTAACACCTATGTGGCCCAATCTCATATGCCATAATTCAATATTATTTAATTCGGATTTTATACTTGTATTTTCCTCTACATTAAAGACATCTCTATATGTTTCCAAAACATAGTGATCGTTTGATAAAGAACATTCACATTTCAATAAATTATATTTATCATATAAACATAAAGTTTCATCCTTAATGTTTATTTTATATCATTCTTTATCTAATATTGGCAGTGATATTATATATCTGATAAGTAAGGGTACATAATAACAGTCTTGTAGATCTAATTTACATCCATTTGGGAGATCTAGAACAACTGTTCCTATGGCCTTGACATCCAATGTCTCGCCATTGCCAACTCTAAGCTGGATCTCCAATTTATTCAACTTTTTTTAACCCTCATTACCTGCATGGAGTTGCAAATATAGTAGGACTGCCACTGTCTAACACCCATCCACTATTTGCATCTAAGGCTAATGAGATGTCAATAATTGAAAAAATACAAAGCGTACATGATGGTCAAGCTTTTCCTAGTAGCTCTAGATAGTCATTCTTCCACTGTCCAGACTTCTTGCAATGTAGACATTGATCACGAGCTATTTGCGATTTTGCGCCTTTGCGCTTCTTGGAGTTCTTATTTGCAATATTCTTCTTCCTCATCTTTATTTTCTTTGATTTCCCAGAAGTCTTTAAAGAGCCAGATCCACCATGGAGGTACAATGTGGGGTTGCCTTTCCTCAAATCATGCCCCGCTATGCGTAACATGTTATGAAGTTCTTCGTAGCTAGCTTGCATCGAGTGCATATGGAAGTTTAATACAAAGCCAGCATAAGAACCAGACAAAGAAGACATAATCAAATTACGGCCCAGTCGTTCATCAATCACAATACCTTGTCGTTCCAAATATCGAATCTGATGGATCATGTTCAAAATATGAATGCTGAGAGCTCCTCCATCCTTGAGTTCAGCACGGAACAATTCCTTAGACCTTCAATAAAGTTCGATCTATTGATTTGCCTCAAATAACTCATTGAGTGTTCGCATGATGCTCCAAGCATCTGGTACTTTAATTTACTGTCGCAGTAAATCTGGAACCATCGATCCCAAAATGTAGAATTTGACCTTAAGGTTATCATCATTCCATCTATTAAAAGTTTCTCGCTCTTATGGAAAGGAGTCAAGATTGACTTCAACAGGTAGTGGATTGATAGTGACATAAGTCAACTTTTCAAACTCCAAGATAATGTGTATGTTCCCATTTGAAATAGTTTTCAGCTTTTCTTAGTTTATTGGTATCCAAAAGTCTCATCAATGGATTAGCGGCAACCATCTACAATACAATATTTTAAATAGTAGCAGAACGGTTTTCGTTTCAAAATAATAACACAAATTGATTATGGAATTGTAGGCACTGTATTTTTGTATATAAGTCCCGATGATGAGCCTCGTACGGAGGCACTACTCTTTAAGTTGCGGAAGTCGCGGGAAACGGACGTCGGAAGGGAGAAGTCATAAATCAATACCTTGTTGGATTTAATTCGTTTGCTTAGCTTCAGGTTTGCTCGTTAGGCCTTTGTTTATAAATTTATCCTTGGCCCAAATCCCCGCAAATCACACACCAAGCTCACCAAAAGGACCAAACCCACGCCCAATAAGACCAAACCCACGCCCATCTCCTTCCAAAATGACAAACCCACACATTAAACACATGCTAAAATCAAGCCAAATCACCTTCCCAAATTAAAAGATTCAAATCAAATCTCATCAAATACCTTCCTAATTAAATTAAATCACATTCCTAAACTAAATAAAATAAAATAAAATTAATTTACCTTCCTAAAATGAAGAGATCCTTTGCTAATGATACACAAATTAAATATCCCTCATAATGACACAATATTCTTTCACTATTCGCATAAGGTAAACCCCAACCTTTGCTTATAAAAAGAGGCATAAACCAAACCCTTAGGACCCCCTTAGAGCTATTCGACGCCCAACAAAGAAGAAATAAACCCTAAGGCTCTAAGCTAAAACACACACTCTCTCGGCAAACAGCAGGCCACTCTCTGTCCTCCCTTAAAAGCACACAGCACTCGGTAGCCTTCACACAAGCCACACACATGCCTTCAAATAAACCACGCCACATACCCATTCACAACATAGCCCCATTCATGCAACACATCCCTATTCACCCACCGAAAAACCCTAAACCAATGACCTTAAGCAGCCTCAACTCCACGCACACATAAGGCATAGACCTGCTTTCACATAAACCACGCCACACTGCCACCGAGCAAATCATCAACAAATCAGCCACCTTAACCGAACACATAAGCCCTCAAATCCACGCCAAATTCAGCCCCCTCAGGTACCCATAAAAGACCAATACACACTCACAAATAAACGGCCCATTGACCACAAATTCAATTCACGCCAAACAACATTCAATTCACGCCAAACTGTCTCAAATTCACGGATATAACAGCCTCCACAAACTGCCTGAAATTCACGCAAACAAACAGCCCTCACAGCAGCCCTTATTCATGTCACAAACACCCCTCAACTGTACCCCTAAACAGCCCCTGAACTGCACTCAAAACCAGCCCCTGAACTACACCTTAAAACACCCAAAACAACCCCAGTAAAGCTGCCTTAAACCACCAAAATTCTTCCATGAAACACTGCCCAAATACCGCAGAAATAGTGAGCATACAGCAGCCCAAAACAGTGAAGCAACGAAGGAAAACAACGAACCAGTAATTGGAAAAGCCGGGGAGCATCAACCCTTCCGAAAACCGCGTAACGCACTTCCAAGAGACGACTTAAGAGGTTAGACCTGAGGGCACCCTTTTATTTATTCCCGTTCTTTTTCTATTATTTATTAATGTTTCTTTGCATGAGTATTGTTGGTTAATGTGTGATATGGCCATGTGATGAATGAAATATGTGTTATCTCTTGCGGTATATCGGATGGAAACCCGGACGTAAATTTCGTAGCCGAATCCGAATGGACGGCAGTGCGGTCTGCACTCGGGATACAATGCCACGTACCGCTTGAGAGACACACATATTTCGTTTCATCCAACCTTGTGTTTACGCATGATTTAGTCATTTAGTATGTTATTTTTACGATTTATTCATCTAGTATGTTATTTCATTTTATGCATGATTTAGTTGGTTATTTCCGAGCATGATTAATTATTTCTTTTACATTAGGAATTTAATTTATGTTTATGTTTAGGTTTTTATTTATTTTTCGCGTTTGATAATTCAATATGTTGATGAGATTATTGTGTCCTATTGTGTGTTTGCCGTTATGATGACTTACTTTTATGCATGCAAACTTAGATATAGGTTTTATTTTCATGTACGTAAAATTAGACATAGGGCACTCTTGAGAATGTATGTTGTGTAGACTCGGTTAGATTATTGCACAAATCCTTTCATTACAAGTGGCATAAGTAAGGGACCATTCCGAACCCAACGGTTTGAGGTATTCCCTTGCGAGGGGTGAGTGTGGCCTTAAATCATTTTCCCAGTTCACACTGGGTGGCGACTCCATGTAATTTCTCCGGTTTAGTTCCCCCGTGGGCTATTCCGTACTCCCAACTAGGCCGTGAGCCTAGAACAGAGTCGCTAATTTCTGTGTCCTGCAGTCTGGCGACTCCACTGGGGATAGAGAATCGGCCCCGAAATAATGCCTTGTAATGTTTGTGATTTCTGTTTTAGTTAACCGTGTCTACAGTGGGTTTAAGGGGTTTAATAAAAGGCACTATTAGAGCTAGGTAATGGTTTGATGTCTTCCTTCATTCACTACCTTTCTATAAGGAAAAGCTGTGAAGGCACCTAGATAATCATTTATTCAAAGTTTACCGTGATGGACTAATTTGGAGGACCTATTGTTTATTCCTGTCACCAAGGCGACAAGAGCCTACGAGGCTTGGGTATTTAAGAGAGTCTGCTCCACCCTCCCTCTGGGGAATCTTCAATAAGAAATCCATTTGACAGTCAGTCATGTATCATCACTCGTTGGCACATACCTTAGCGTATAAAAACGGTGCACTCACTCGGTCGTTCGAACCCTAGAGTGGGGAGACCTAGTTGTGGGCAATCCTTCGCCAGTGGGAGCCTTTGTCTACACTCCTATAAACCCGCATGTGAACCATAGTCATATATCCTATAGAAGTTGCCCCTTTATGCTTTTGACAACCACTTGCATCTCATGCATCTCATGCATACACGCATCATGTTAACCCCGTGTCTTAAAAGCCATCATAGATATCCGTTGGGTTAGGAAAAAGAAGACTTGTCAAAGAAGAGTTTAGCAAACCTGGATGTCGGGGAAAAAGAAACGGAGGAGAAACAGAAAAACTCATGGCAAGACTAAAAAGACCATTGGGGGGCCTTCAAAAGAAAAGAAAAAAAAAGAGAGAAAAAAAATAAAAAAAAATAAAAAAAAAAAGAAAAAAAAAAGAAAAAAAAAAAAACTTTGTTTGTTCTTAGTCCTTAATAGTTAGGCATAAGTCCGATGATGAAATTGATTGCTTCGGGGAGAATTCTTAGAAACGATAAAACTCTTGATGTGCTTTTATCTGATACTTTGAGTGATTGATCTATGTTAGACTCGTAAACACTTGATTATGGTTTTTAGCAGTGAAAACCTGAGTAGTTAGCAAAGTGACTAGTTGAAGAAATTGTAGGTCAGTGAATGACCGTTCGCCTAAATGTCTATCATGATTTGCTTGTGTTATGATGTGTGGTATGGTTGAAAATAAAAGAAAAGTCTCTAAAGAAAAGAATTGAACCACCTATAACCGATAAGCGTGAAGCTACCCATGGGCGAGTATTAGGACCACCATGAGGAGAAATGCTACCTTAAAGGGTAGGTGTGTTGAAAAAAAAAAGAAAAAAAAAAGAAGAAAAAAGGGAAGTTCAAAACGAAAAGGAAAAAAGAGAGAGACAAAAGAGAAAGAAAACCATACCACATTGAGCACCGAAAAGCAACTGCATGCATAATTGAGACATCTAGGTTGGTTTGACCCAAAGATCCCAATTTTTTGACGAAATCATTGAGTTGGCTTACCTGGGGATGAATTTGCAAAGGAACCTTTGCACACACACACTTTGAGTCTGGCTTAGATCATTTATTCAAAGACTTGGATTTGAGTTGCATTGAATGTTTTGAAGGTTCTCTGGTTTCAATACTGGGCATTCTTTGAGGGCAACAATATGTATAACTATTGTGACTTTTCGTAAGAGGCAGTATAATATGTTGGTATGGAACGTCACCTCACATGATCTATTTTGACCTAATGCAATAAGCGAAGAACAGAAAGCTAAGCTAAGACTGGGGGCGACCAGTCTACCACCTCGCAAATAAAGGATGTGCCGAGAACTTGAGCCATGGGACGAAAGAAAAATGAGCAATCACCAGAAAAGAACTGACAGAAGGAAATTATAAGCAGACCTAGGGGGCGACCAGAGACATTTGTAGGCAAATGGCACCAAGGAGCACAAGAAAAGCCTAACCCATCGAAATAGGAAATACATCCATGCATACATGCATACACGTCACATACACATATTTTTTTGTTTTGTTCGCAGGTTTTGAAGAAAAGGAAAAAAGCGGCAAAGGCGAGCAGTTTCGGGAACAAAGCCCAGGGTAAAAAGCCCACAATCAACAGTTCGGGAATAAAGCCCACAATCAACACAAGTTCTGGAAAAAAAGCCCAGGGAATAAAGCCCACAATCAATTCAGTTCGGGAACAAAGCCCGCACAATCAACAGTTAGGGAATAAAGCCCACAATCAACAGTTCGGGAATAAAGCCCACAATCAACAGTTTGGGAACAGAGCCCAGGGAATAAAGCCCACTGACCGGCGTAAACACACACGTATAACGCAAGCGCACGTATCGTTCAAGTAGTATAAAAATATCGATCCCACGAGGACTTAATACCTAAGCTATTAATTTTATGAGGTCAAATGATTACTAATATCTAATAAGTTGATTGATTGATTTGAAATGGTGACGATTCTAAATTTAAAAGCAAGTAAATAAAATTGTCGAAAATAGGTTTTAAGAAAATTCAATATTAAAAACTATCTAGGGTTGTGATTTCTTCCAATATCATTTTCAAGATGAAGTGGTTATCTTAGAGTTGGGTAATATATTGATTTATTAACCTGGAACACTAAATTATGTGTAAGCCTCTGTCGATGGTCATACACAAATACCCAGTTTAACCCAATTGAACCATATGTCTATGTCAACCAAATTATCTGGATTCATTAAGTTTAAGTCCCAATTATGGCTACCCCCGCCCGACAGGTATATTCCTATCCTGTAAGGAAATCTATTAAAGGGTTATCTATCCTCAAGGAAGATCGTGGGTTATTGAGTCTAAGGCTGAAACCTAAAATCCCTATGTCTAGTTCATTTTAGATTTACCAGATCAATTTTATTAATGGCCAGTTAATGAAAAAGCATTAAGTTTAAGACTCAATAAAAAATCTTTATATTACCCAAGCTATAATCTAACCCTTATAAAACAGTGATATTGGATTTCATCACAACCCCAGATAACTAATTTAGTTACAACACATAACTAGGGCTAGTAAAAACTTGAAAATAAAAGACATAAAGTAAAAATGCGGTATTAAAGTAGATACTGAAAAGAAAATTACAATAAAATAAAATGCTAAGGTAAAAGAATTACTTTTACTACTACTAATTTAGATATCTCCCAAAAAATAATATATAAACTTGTGATATTATTTTACCAACCAACCAATCTGGCGGTATCCTGATTAAGTCAAATTAAGTCCAACCAGCCATATAGGCGGTAATATTTGTCCATAATCCAGCCATAAAGGCGGTACCAAAATAAATTTACCAACCGACCAATCTGGCGGTATCCTTGATTAGTCAGGTTTAAACCAGATTAAATTGAATTGCCAACCGACCAATATAGCGGTATCCTTTATTAATCAGTATTTTAAATAGTGAATATATTATTTTTAAGGGAGATTAATCTAAATAGTAACAGTAAAAGAATTACCTTTCACCATAGCTTGGGAAATTACCTCCTCATTACTGAAAAGTAAAAACTGAAAAATTAAAGAAAGAAAAGTATTGTGCGTAAAAGTAAATTGCGGAAAGTAAAAACTGAAAAGTAAAGAAAAGAAAGTGCGAAACTGAAAATTAATTACTGAAAACTAAAAATAAACAAACTAGATACAATCTTCTTATTTATTCATAAGGAATTCCTTAGAAGAAGAAAGTATGAATTTTACAAATGAAATGGCTTGGTATTTATAGGCAAAATTTTGCCACCATCAAATCATCAATCAATTTCTCCACCAATACATTATTAATTTATCCACTAATTACTCCACCAAATCCATAATTGCTCCAATAATTTCTTATCTTGTTTGGTGGTGATTTGATAATTTTTATTAATTATTTATTAATTAATATTTTGCTTTGAAAATGAATTGATAATGACTTTTAATAATTACACTCCACACACTTCTGGATGGTTCATCGATTTCGGTCATGAAATCTTCCGAATTAGAAAATATTTTCTCTTTGAAGTTGTATATCTGTGAGTCTTCTTTAATATGGCACTTGAATCAGCTCAATCCGATATCTGAGTAAAAAGTTATGCCCAAAATACGACAGATGCGCAAAACTGGAATTTCCAAAACTGCACTTCGTCAAAACGCCCTTTCAAGTTTCTAATCTCCAAAATTAATATATCAAGTCCAATAATTACCCTTATTTGACCCATATTTCATCCTAAATGATTTCATTGAGACCCGATATTATTTTATCTGCAAAATAAACTAAAACATATCAAAACATTCATCAAACCCGAGAAACTAAACAAAATATTAAGTAAAAGGGGCGGTAAATATTGATATATTTTCCGCTCATCACACCCCCAAACCTAAGATTTGCTAGTCCTCGAGCAAAACAACAAAATAAAAAACAAGAAACAATTAAATTAAACTAAGCCACTTTCGTAGGGATCACGGTTGCATTTAGCATATGCAACAAGCCTTTAAACCCCTAGGTGTCCCTAGTGGACGAGTTATAGTCTCGTGAGGGCTTACAGCAACGATACCCACAAACGTTTTAAAAAGTAAAAAGGTAGTAAAACTAATGCACACAAAAGCAAAAAGACAAGCGAAAATAGAATAAAGAAGTTAGTGACTAATCAGGTGAAACTTCTACTCCAAGTCAATAGTTGTTTTGTTTCATTCTAAATTACAGAATAAGTAAATTCTCCGATTATATTTACCATTCTCCATATACACAGCCAACAAAATATTAATCAACTCATTTTTGCCCACAACAGTCATAAGTGCAGTTGATAAGAGAGTAATATTTTTGTCCTAAAGTTCTATCAGATTTCAGACCTTTTTGGAGCAATGGAATAATTTTTCTGATTTTTCTGATTTTTTCTTTTATTTTTTTTTCTATTTTTTATTTATATACAATATTTTCTTCTATGTAGCGAGTGTTGGGTCGGTGACTCCCAAACCAGTTGGTTTTAGGGCACCAGGTGTTAAGACACCCCTACGAACTTAATTACTCAGACTTCAAATATATATATTTTTTGCAACATCTTCGATCCATGTAACGAGCTTTGGGCCAGTGACTCCCAAACCAGTTGGCTTTAGGGCACTAGGTGTTAAAACACCCTTACAGACTTAATAACTCGGATCTCAGACGTTTTTTTTTTTTTTTTTTTTTTTACTCCACTGCTTTTTGGGATGTTCCTCCAATTAAACTAGAGCACTGAATATTACAAACTTTTCAATTTTAACTCATGTCCGTATGTTACTATATATGTTGATAATATCTGCTAACTAAACATATGAAGATTCCTTTTTAGTCAGTTTAAGGAGAATTCACAAATTAAATAATTCAAAATGAAATAAACAAAAATTAACTTGTTTCGAAATAGGTTTGAGATACGTCTCAGGAGTGGAAACTCCTTACTCGGCTATCTCTTACCAATTTCACTTTTTTAGTCAAATTAAAAACACAAAATATTTTTGTAATTTTTTGAAAATTTTTCAATTTTTTTGTATTTTTCGAAAAATTGGACTACTAAAAATAAAAATAACACACAAACTAAAAACAAGGTACTGATCAACTAATTCCCTCCCCCAAACCTAAATGAGACATTGTCCCCAATGTCTTAAAAAGTAGAAGAAGAGTTTAGAAGGTCGTACCTGGTTAGCTGAAAATCTACAGGAAATTAAAGGTTTAGATCAAGATTAATCCTACGTCTCTTACCACGATCGTCCTCGGACCAATTTATCTTTGAAATGATAGGGTCAACTTTTGGTTCATAGGCTATGAGTTGGTCAATTAGATCTGGAGCAGTTCTGGCAGTGAAGAGGAGTTCTTTTAAAGGTTTTGACACGAACCCATTTCTCCGAGCATCATCAAGAAACACACAAAGAAAATCATAAAACCCATCAACGTTGTACAGCCCAATTGGTTTCTGGTGTATGTTCAGGTTCGCCCAAGATAACACAATAAAAATTTCCTCCAATGTACCCAAGCCACCTGGCAAAGCAATAAAAGCATCAGCACGGTTAATCATTTACACTAGACGTTCAGACATACCTGGTACGATCAGTTCCTCTCCGTTTGATGGTTCAATAAGATTTGCCTCTGCCAATGGTTTTGGGATGATTCCCAAAACGTGACTGCCTCCTTCCTGTGCGGCCTTTGAAACAATCCCCATAAGTCCGAGATTGCCTCCGCCATATATTAAGTGCATATTCCTTGCAGCTAAGACTCGACCCAATTCCTGTGCTGCTTCTATGTATTGTGGTTTAGTACCAACAGTGCTACCGCAAAACACACAAATGTTTTCAACTCGTCTTCTTGAAGTGGCTTCCATTTTTTACTCTGGATGTCTTCAAAAGTGCAATGACGGGCTGAATTTATAGTACCTGAAAAGGGTGAGTAAAAATAGCACAAGTATCTTCCAGAGGACGATTAGTAGCGAAATAATATCGTGATAGTCAAAAAGGTCTGGATCCTGTCGGAGAAAATAAAAGAAAACAACAAAACAAATCACAATTATTAAGAAAAGACAAAGAGATATAATATTTACAAGAAAATTAACGGCTTGATTGACGTCTATGCGTCAGGAACAAGTTTCCCATCCAATTTTCTTATAAATTGGCAAACAGGGTCTTTTTGAGTCAGATTCCCGAGACTTAACAGTTGTCTTTCTTTTTGGAATTGTGTATGTAATTTGCTAATGGCTATGTGAACATATCCACTGGGATGCGTCTCAAGAGTTGAAGATATATCATCTAAAGACTCCTTACTCAAGCCATCCCTAATGAATTTAATTTTGTCTTCGCGATTATCAGACACCATTCCTAAAGAACGACAACGAGTGTTGCAATTAAATCGTGCACATTTGAAACAAACACCCAATTTGCTTAGCTCTACGTTTCTTTGCATAGGTGCTTTTTCCAAAACCAGGCAGTGTGAAATAAAAGAGTCAGAAGACTCACCTGCCAATCGGACTCGTGCTTCAATTACCCAACGAATATCATTAGGAACACCGTGAATTGTCAGTAACCTCATCCGTTCCAAGCGAGCTTTGTAAACTTTCATCAGAGATTTTTGAGGGAGAGAAGGAAATTGCTTGCGAAGATTTGCGAGAGCATCTTCCATTTTGAAATGACTAATCCTGCAAAAATTAAACACACAAAAATAAAACACACCAAATCACAATATATACAAAAATTGCATGGGTTGCCTCCCTGCTAGCGCTAAGTTTAAAGTCGTCAGCCAGACTTGACTTCTCGAACGTTAAGCTGGATCTGAAAGTGTAACACTTTCTTTTTGTCGCTCAAATGATTCTCCCCAGTAGTGCTTGACACGCTTGTTTTTAACCTTGAAAGTTTTGTTAGCGTCAGGATCATGTATCTCAACGGCTCTATTTGGTAAAACTTTGGTGATCACAAATGGACCTGACCACCGTGATTTTGGCTTCCATGGGAAGAATTTCACCCTTGATTTGTTTAACAGTACCTTCTGCCCTGGTTCCAGTTGTATGCGCACTAACTTCTCATCATGTTTTTTCTTGCCCTTTTCTTTGTACAATTTGGCATCTTCAAAAGGCTGATTGTGAAATTCCTCCAATTCGTTGAGCTGGTGGAAATTTTTCTCTTCTGTTGCATGTAGTGCAAGAATTGGCTCCTTCAGTACAAAAGACGCTTTATCTTTAGGCTCCACAGACAATTGACATGTTTTAAGTTTGTCAGTAGAACTTTTTCTTTCATCAGAGTTCTGAACGGTACTGTGTATCACATCGAGTCTGAAACATTCCTCCTTCTTTTCATCATCTGGGAAATTCATGGCCTTGAAAACATTGAATGTTACTTCTTGGTCTTGTACCCTCATGGTTAATTCTCCTTTTTGTACATCAATAATGGTTCGACCTGTAGCCAAGAATGGTCTCCCAAGGATGATTGGCACGTCTGTATCTTCCTCCATATCAAGGACAATAAAATCTGCTGGGAAAATGAATTTGTCAACCTTGACCAGCACATCCTCAACTACGCCTCTTGGAAATACGAGCGTTCTATCAGCAAGTTGCAGTGAGACTGATGTTGGCATTGTTTCTCCAATCTGTAATTTCCTGAAAATAGAAAAAGGCATCAAGTTAACACTAGCACCTAAATCACACAGAGCCTTACCAAAGTTATGTTCTCCTATGACGCAAGGAATAGTGAAACTGCCAGGATCTTTCAACTTTGGGGGAAGTTTCCTCTGAATGATGGCACTGCATTCTTCTGTTAATGCTACTGTCTCGTAATCTCCCAATCTCCGTTTTTGTGAAAGAATATCTTTCATGAATTTGGCATAGGTGGGCATTTGTTCCAATGCTTCTGCAAATGGAATGTTGATATGCAGCTTTTTGAAGATCTCCAGGAACCGAGAAAACTGCTTGTCCAATTTGTTCTTCTGAAGACGTTGAGGAAAATGTGGAGGTGGAGTGATCTGTTCTTTTTCCTTTGCTTCTTTTTCCTCCATCTGTTGCTTTGTTTCTTTTGGAACTTCCTCAGCAGCTGTTTTGACTCCAACATCTTGTTAATTTCAGTACCGCTTTTTAACATGATGGCATGACATTGCTCATTCCCCATGTTCTTGGATTTGGCTCTGTGTTGCTAGGAAGGGTACCTGGCGGTCTGTAACTCTGAGCATTTACCAGTTGTCCAATTTGATTCTCCAGTGCTTTGATAGAGGCTGAATGGCTTTGAAATATAGTATCATATCTTGCTGCTTGAGAGTCGTGTTTTGCTTCCATCTTTTTCAAGTAGGTCAACACTTCTGTTATTCCTGATTCATTTGTCTGCTCCTGGCCTTTGTTCTGTTGTTGGAATTCAGGTGGATAGTTCTGCTGTTGGCCTGAATTGTTGCTCCATGATAAATTAGGATGATTCCTCCACCCTGGTTGTAGGTGTGGTGTGGAATATGGATTGTTCCCTTGTCTGTTGAAATTGCTGACATAATTCACCGTCTCTTCATGTTGGTTTGACTCTGGTGCTCCTCCATATGGTGAACTTGTGGATCCAGTGATGTTCACAACTTGCGTGCTAAGTGTTTCTAGACATTTGCATATCTTATCCAGCCTGATATTCACTGCTGTGTTTGCTCCAACTTCATAAATTCCTGCAATTCTTTGGATCATGCTCCTTTCTGTTGGCCACAAGGAATTGTTGTTGGCCATTTCTTCGATTAGGTCCCAGGCTTGATCTTCTCCTTTTGCCATCAAGGCTCCTCCAGCAGCAGCATCGATTGTGGTTCTCATTATTCCAGAAAGTCCATTGTAGAAGGTCTGAACTTGTAGCCACTTTGGAATCTCACGGTGAGGACATTTCCGGAGTAAATCTTTGTACCTTTCCCAAGCTTCGCAGAGGGATTCTGAATCTTGTTGTACAAAGGATGTGATGTCATTCCTCAATTTTCCGGTTCTGGCTGGTGGAAAGTACTTTGCAAGAAATTTGGTGGCTAAAGTGTTCCAAGTTGTGATAGAACCTGCTGGTAGTGAATGTAGCCAAGCTTTAGCTCTGTCCTTCAGGGAATATGGAAAAACTCGCAGTCTCATTGCTTCTTCTGATGCTCTGTTGTAGTTAAAAGTGCCGCAAACTTCCAGGAAGTTGCTGATGTGGGAATTAGGATCTTCAGTTGCATTCCCCCCGAACTGAACTGACTGCTGAATCATCTGAATGCATGTTTTGATGTCACACGCATTTGCTGGTAAAAGGAGGAAGTACAATACAGGAAATGAGTCTGTCAACCACCGGAATGGTTCTGTCTCGAATGGGAATTGGTGGTGCAACGTTCAAAGGTTCAGGTTCCATGTTGACTAAAGCTTCTTGGCCTTCTCGCCTTTCCCTTCTCAACTGTCTGATGGTTCTTTCAATTTCTGGGTCAAGCGGTCGGAGTTCAAAGCTTCTGGTTCGTCTCATGAAGTTTCTGAGAACCTGAAACACAAGAAAACAAAAACAATAAGTAAAAAAAAATTAGATACAAGTAACGCATCTAACCCCTAAACTAATAGTAAAAGATAAATAAGTCCCCGGCAACGGCGCCAAAAACTTGACCGGCGTAAACACACACGTATAACGCAAGCGCACGTATCGTTCAAGTAGTATAAAAATATCGATCCCACGAGGACTTAATACCTAAGCTATTAATTTTATGAGGTCAAATGATTACTAATATCTAATAAGTTGATTGATTGATTTGAAATGGTGACGATTCTAAATTTAAAAGCAAGTAAATAAAATTGTCGAAAATAGTTTTAAGAAAATTCAATATTAAAAACTATCTAGGGTTGTGATTTCTTCCAATATCATTTTCAAGATGAAGTGGTTATCTTAGAGTTGGGTAATATATTGATTTATTAACCTGGAACACTAAATTATGTGTAAGCCTCTGTCGATGGTCATACACAAATACCCAGTTTAACCCAATTGAACCATATGTCTATGTCAACCAAATTATCTGGATTCATTAAGTTTAAGTCCCAATTATGGCTACCCCCGCCCGACAGGTATATTCTATCCTGTAAGGAAATCTATTAAAGGGTTATCTATCCTCAAGGAAGATCGTGGGTTATTGAGTCTAAGGCTGAAACCTAAAATCCCTATGTCTAGTTCATTTTAGATTACCAGATCAATTTTATTAATGGCCAGTTAATGAAAAAGCATTAAGTTTAAGACTCAATAAATAAATCTTTATATTACCCAAGCTATAATCTAACCCTTATAAAACAGTGATATTGGATTTCATCACAACCCCAGATAACTAATTTAGTTACAAACATAACTAGGGCTAGTAGTAAAAACTTGAAAATAAAAGACATAAAGTAAATGCGGTAAAGTAGATACTGAAAAGAAAATTACAATAAAATAAAATGCTAAGGTAAAAGGAATTACTTTTACTACTACTAATTTAGATATCTCCCATAAAAATATATTAAACTTGTGATATATTTTACCAACCGACCAATCTGGCCGTATCCTGATTAAGTCAAATTAAGTCCAACCAGCCATATAGGCGGTAATATTTGTCCATAATCCAGCCATAAAGGCGGTACCAAAATAAATTTACCAACCGACCAATCTGGCGGTATCCTTGATTAGTCAGGTTTAAACCAGATTAAATTGAATTGCAACCGACCAATATAGCGGTATCCTTTATTAATCAGTATTTTAAATAGTGAATATATTATTTTTAAGGGAGATTAATCTAAATAGTAACAGTAAAAGAATTACCTTTCACCATAGTTGGGAAATTACCTCCTTTACTGAAAAGTAAAAATGAAAAAATTAAAGAAAGAAAAGTATTGTGCGTAAAAGTAAATTGCGGAAAGTAAAAACTGAAAAGTAAAGAAAAGAAAGTGCGAAACTGAAAATTAATTACTGAAAACTAAAAATAAACAAACTAGATACAATTCTTATTTATTCATAAGGAATTCCTTAGAAGAAAGTATGAATTTTACAAATGAAATGGCTGGTATTTATAGGCAAAATTTTGCCACCATCAAATCATCAATCAATTTCTCCACCAATTACATTATTAATTTATCCACTAATTACTCCACTAATCCATAATTGCTCCAATAATTTCTTATCTTGTTTGGTGGTGATTTGATAATTTTTATTAATTATTTATTAATTAAATTTTGCTTTGAAAATGATTGATAATGACTTTTAATAATTACACTCCACACACTTCTGGATGGTTCATCGATTTCGGTCATGAAATCTTCCGATTAGAAAATATTTTCTCTTTGAAAGTTGTAGATCTTTGAGTCTTCTTTAATCTGGCACTTGAATCGGCTCAATCCGATATCTGAGTAAAAAGTTATGCCCACATAGTGGAGATTTGCACAATAAAAAACTTAATCATTTCCAAAAAAATAGAGGTATAATAGTAGTTGAGTGGGAGTGGGCGTAAAGGCTGTGAACGAATGGTCTGTTTGACATCGTCTGCATAAGAGAAGAGAATTGTCTGTGAAAAAATCGGCTGTTAGAGAATGCGCTGCTAGTCTTAGCAGGTCTGGGACTTAAGGAATCGAATAGGCAGCTTGACTCATCTCTGCCAGGTTGGCCACCCGAAGATGGTAAACTCGGCCAACAAATAAGGCCGCGATTCCGATAGGAATTGAATAAGGCCTTTACCAAACAATAAGGCCACGATTCCACTTCCGAAAGGAAGGGGAATTGAATAAGGCCTTTCCCTAGAAAGCACAACCTTCCCCACCTTATCTTGGGTATGGAGCCAGCGTCGGTCAAGTATAGCGTGTGTCTACAAATAGTTTTTTAGGGGCCACCACCTCCCATCCTATTTGCTTCACGATCTCAGACTCGGACATAGTGTGAGTAGACAATTAAGAACAACAGATAGATCACTTCACGTGTCTATCCCACGGTAACAAGTTCCGGAGCGTAGTAATTGGTCTAAAGGTCTCTCTTTGAGAGATCAAGAGCCTCAAAAGGCACCTTTACGGCCGTACTTCGCGCGCCCTTTAGCCCCTTTATTTTGTTGTTTATGTATTGCGTCCCATTTCATGCATCAGGTCTGTTCCCGTTCGAACGCGTTTACGAATGCAACTCGAACGCGCATGCATTTTTGCCTTATCATGCATCAGATCTCATTTCCGTTCGAACGCGTTCACTAACGCCATACGAACGTGAGCATTCTGTTTCATTTCCGTTCGAACGCGTTATCAAACGCCATACGAACGCGAGCATTCTGTTTCATTTCCGTTCGAACACGTTAACGAACGCTACTCAAATGTGAGCATTCTGTTTCATTTCCGTTCGAACGCGTTTACGAACGCTACACGAACGTGCACACACTGAACTGAGTCTGTCTTATCATATTCATGCATAATTGCCTCTTGGTTGATCTTTCTTGTGCTATATAACCAACCGTATTATTTGTATTCCTGCATTTATCCATTCTATGTGTTCTTGGATTGTATTCAAGCATGATTAGGCTGTTAGCATGTTATTTGGTTATAGGTTCATGAGATAGTACTCAAGCATGATTATGTTGTTCTTAGTTTTCCGTATCATAGGATTGAAATATGTTCATGAGATTGCCATGTGATGCTGCATGTTGTGATGAACGTGTTGATGTATGCATATGAATTTAGAAGCATGATATCTTTGGAAATAAATGTTGTTTAAGCCTGGTTAAATTATCACATAAATCCTTTTATTACAAGTGACATAAGTAAGGGACCGTTCCGAACCCAACGGTTTGAGGTCTTCCCTTGCGAGGGTGTGAGTGCGGCCTTAAATCTCATTTTCCCGGTTCACACCGGGTGGCGACTCCATTACTCTCGGTTTAGTCCCCCGTGGCTACTCCGTACTCCCAACCGGGCCGCGAGCCCGGGGACAGCATGCGTTCGCCCAGTTCCTGTGTCCTACACCAGCTTATTACTAGTCCCTAGTAATTTGAGCAAAAAAAAATTTAAAAGGCAAATTCTTATCCAAATTAATAATGTTTTCTTTTTCTTTCTAATGATCAAATAAGTAAATTCTCTGTATTTTTTACCCTTCTTTTATACATATAAAATAAGGTATCAATCAATTTATTGTGCCCACAATATTCACAGGTCTTGTTGAAAAGAGAGTAATATTTTTGTCCTAAAATCATATTAGAGTTCACATCTTTTGGCAATGAAAATTATATTAAATAATAATACATCTTCAATCCTTGCAACAAACTTTGGGCCAGTGACTCCCAAATCAGTTGGCTTTAAGGTACTAAGTGTTAAGACACCCTACGGACTTAAGTGCTCGGATATCAGATGTTAAAAAGAAGAAGTGTTTGATTTCCTTAAGCTTTCTCTTTAACCCATGTAATGAGCTTTGGGCCAGTGACTTCCAGATCAGTTGACCTTAGGGCACTAAGTGTTAAAACACCCATACGGACTTAATTGCTCGAGTTAGAGAGGCTACGAAATCAAACTTATTCACACTTTTTTCTTACAAACTCATGCTCTACCATTTTGCGCGAACAATCACTACTTGCCGAGACAAGATGTCCGGTTACTAAGTAAAAGCATGGTTAGTTTTTTTTTTTAAATAAAAACACAAATTCCATTGCCTTTGGGTGTTACCTCCAACAAACTAGAGAACTGAATATTACAAAATTTTCACTTACAACCCATGTTCATATGTTACCGTGTATGTTGATAATATCTGTCAAATGAGCATATGAAGATCAAATTTAATCAATATTATGAAGAATTCACAAATTTAAATGATTCAAAAGGAAAGAAACAAAAATAACTTGTTACGAATTACATTAAAAACGAATACAATTTTTTTTATACATAAAAATAAATAATTTTTTTTAAAAAAAGCATTCTAGTCAACTATCTCATCCCCCCAATCAAATTGAGACATGTTCCCCAATGTCCGAATAAGAAGAATTAGAGTTTAGAAGACATCAACTGATTTGTGTGGTATTGACAATTGAATCTACAACACTGCTACTAAAAAAATGATTATAGCTAAAAAAATCAAAATAATAAATTGAAATGTAGTTGTGATTGTGATTGTGGCTCACATCTTCCTCTGGTTTTACGTCCAATAACGGCTTGAACGCCCTCCATGGGTCGAGGATATGCTTCCCATCCAATTTTCTTATAAATCGACAAACAAGGTCTTTTAAAATCAAATTCACGAGACTATAATTAAGCAAATTGATTTTTTTTAAATACTCAAAACAATAAAAAAAATATTTTTTAAAACACACAAAACAACACAAAAGTGAAAAATACAATAATGTTAAATTATTACTTTATCTATTAAATTTTATTCTGGCAACAACACCAAAAACTTGACATGCTTAAAAGTGGTTCTTTACTCCCAAGTATAAGAGTGTCGAAGTAATAAAATAACCTGGTAAATCCGGGATCGATTCGCATGGAATAAATTTAATAAGAAAAAATAATAATTCAACTAATAAAATAAATTACTAGGGTTAGAGGATCCACTTTTGATATTTCAAATATAAATTAATTTTTACTTTTCATAAAATATTAATTATAATTATTTATCAATCAATTTATTTCATAATAATCAGATATTAATTATGCCAACACATGTGATCCATCCTGTCGATAATTAGTACTGCCAAGATACTAAATATGCCAAAACATATAAAACCAGTCATAAAGGCAGTGATAACATTTGTCTATAACAAGTCCAGTTAGGTACTCAATTATGTCAAATATATAAAACCAACCATATAGGCGGTAATAAAATTTGTCAATAATTAATCAAGATCTTTGATAGTCCACACTCTTTCATTTATGGAATTCAAGTATTATCTGTGCCAATCGGGGACTGTCTACAGCTAGTCAAAAGTCCTCAATAAACTAGAAAGAGTATAAATTTTATTTGGGAAATTATCACAATTTATAAAATATAATATAAATAAAAATCATATATATTTTCATACTAAGAACTTCACCATTTACCCTAACATGATACAAATTAGCAAAACAAGATATAAATAAAAACACTCATGATTTTATTAATAAAAGAAAAGATATTACAAAAGAAATAAAATAAAATAAAACACACATGATAAATACCCCAAATCTCCCGAAAAGGGAAAATGAAATAACACACAGACCGGAGGGGAGCTCTCCATCTTCTCCCCATCTCTTTGAAGTGTCGAGCGTCTCTTTTATAAAGCACAATGGTGTGGAGGGAAAGAGAATGTAATGAATGATTAGGATTAAGAGAGATAATGTATCCAAATGCTATCTTTATGTGGCTTAATTGGCGGCTCAGATCATTTCATTATAATCTAATGGCTGATAAAGAATCATTTCATTATAGAATCTCTATAAAAATGGAAAATGAAAACTACCAAATAAATTAAAAAAAATCATTTATTAATGGAAAATGAAAACTACCAAATAAATTAAAGAATAAAATCATTTAATTAAAAAAATAAAATCATTTCATTATAAACAAATTAAATAACAGAATCTCAATCTCTCTGTAAATTTTGTAACATCGTACCGTAGGCACGGACACACACTAGTGTGTGTGTATATATATAAAATCTTGGTGGGACCTTCGATATAATATATATATATATATATATATATATATATATAAAATCTTGGTGGGACCTTCGATATAATATATATATATATATATATAATAATAATAATATAATACATGTATAGCTAAATAAATCATAAAAGCTCATTTTGTCGCCAATCTAAACATGATGAATGTTTTCAAAGTCCAATGTGAATCTAGCTGTCACGCTCTTTTTGGGTTTTCTGGGTCCTGGAATTCAGATCTCATATTCATTTTTCTTGTTGAGCTTCCAAATAAGTATTTTACCTACACAATAAATAAAAATACACAATAAAAATATACAAAATATAAATTTAATTATTATTTTATAAATATGCTAAATTAAGGAGATTAATGACACTACAAATATAAAAAAATTAATTTTTCTTTTAATAAATGTGTACTTTTTTAGTGTTCATCAGCTTCACCCGAAAAACGTTCTGGACAAGAAGATGATATGAGATAGATCGAATGGAATCCAGAATATGACGATGTCTGCGTTCTGCTCGTCCATTTTGTTGAGAGGTGTATGGGCACGATCTTTTAAAAATCTTTGAAGTGTAGAGTCAGAGATATTCATTGGCATTACCAGTGCGTAATATTTTGATGGTTTTGGCAAATTATGTTTTGACCATAGACGCAAAATCAATAAAAACTGAGGTAGTTCAGATCGCTTGTTCATGAGAAAGATCCAAGTAAACTGAGAATAATCATCAATGAAGATGACAAAAATTTTAAGACCACCCATAGTGGGTGGAGGAGAAGGTCCCCATATATCAGAGTGAATTAAGTCAAAATGAGCGATAGAAGTATTATTATTATTTTTAAAGGATAAAGCTGGTTGTTTGCCAAGTTGATATGAGATACAGTGTAAAGAGGACTGTTCTGTAACAGAACCTAAGGACCCATTAGAAATCAAAGAACAAAGTTTACTTAAAGAGACGTGACCAAGGCGTAGATGCCACAACTGAAGAGAGGATGGTGTAGACACCGCACATAACTGGGAGACGCGAATGGAAGGAAGATACATGGAGGTAAGCTCAAATAAACGTCCAACTCTATGACCTGTCCTAAGAATTTATCCCGTCTGCGGATTCTGCACACGAAAACCAGTGGAAGAAAATATTAGTTCGAACCCAAGTTCGCATAGTTGACCAACATATATAAGATTGAAAGTAAATTTCAGAATAAGAAATGTGTTAGGTAATTTGAGGACATAGGTAGATATTTGTCCAGACTGGCTTACAGATATTTGTGAGCCATCTGCAGTACAAATCAGAGAGACGGTCGTGGTGGGATAGATGGAGGAAAATAACAGAGATTGAGAAGTCATGTGGTTGTAACAACCAGAATCAAATCCGTAGAGAGAGAAAAAACACTAACTCATTTTACTATATAATTAAAACTAACCCTAAGTGTTTCCTTAGTGTGTGTGTTAGGTGAGAATAAATTAAGAGTGGACACTAGATTGAATTTCCAGAAACCAGTGAGGAGTAAGATAGAGAAACAAATCCGTAGAGAGAGAAAACACAAAACTAGTAGAGAGAGAAAGTTGGGCAGGAGAGAGAAATGGCTCTTTTTTCGTCTTCCGGCCACTTTTTTCCAATGAGTGACCACTCTAGGAGAATCCCCTCGACGAGACGAAGCCAACGCTACCGATCCGATGACCAGATTCCTTCGCATGTGCCCTCACGCGCCACCCATACGCCGTTGCGTCGCTGTTCCACGCGCCCACGCGCCGTCGTGCGTACAGTACACCTCCCGGACCAGAATCTTCCCCTCGTCGAGATACGCGGGTTAGACACCTCGTTTTCCCAATTCGGACCTTCGATTGTCGTGAAACGAGCTAAAAATGAGAGTTAATGTCGTTCGATTGTTCGTCGGTGACCACCGAGTATCCGTCATTACCACCACTGTCGTTGTGATCCTGGTGATGTGTACTGTCTGTTGATCACCTCATTATGAAATTTTGGAGTCGTTGGAGCTCAGTACGTTGTATTTTACAATTTTAGGGGTGTTATTGTAATATTTTGAGAGTTTTGGATTTATTCGTAAATTGACATGTTTAGGGACCTAAATGAGTAAATTTTGATTTTTAGTGAGTAATAAACAAATACTGAAAGTTTTGGGACTAAATTGATAATATTGGAGAGTATTGGGGTTAAATTATAAATTTAGAAAGTTTAGGGGTGAAATCATAATTTTAGTAAAATATAGGGACCTGATCGTAATTTTACATTTTTTTTTCCAGATTTTAGCGAGGACAAAAAAATATAGGAAATTTTGCGTGGATTGAGGTAAGTACAAATCACGATGATTCCCTTAACATAAATGTTTGTTGGTTGATGTTTGATATATGAGTTTATGTATTATAGTATAAATATATTTATACATATATGTTGGAAAATTGATTGAGTAATCGATAGCATGAGAACATAAATTGTGAATATAAATTTTGGTATAATTGTATACTTTTACTATGAATCGAAGTATTTGAATATTATGTGACTTTGAGATGAGTTGATGGATGAAATGCGATGAGATGTGTTGTATTGGATGTGTGTGTGAGATTATTGTTATGCTGTCGAATTTAGAATAATAGTGGTCGGAGATGCGAGATTATGCGAGGTTATGCAAGATTAACAGATGCGTGTGGTTCAATACCCCCTCTTGCACATTTATGCAGGATTATACGGTGGGAAACCTTGGGAGTAAGAGAGGGGCTCTCCCATTGGTTTCAGTCCATTATTATATCGAATCCGGATAGTAAACCTTGTTTGATTGAGATGTGTTGTTGTGAATATATTTTGCCTAAGATAGCTTTTATATATTAATTGTTGTGAATATATATATATATATATATATATATTTTGTTGGTGAGGTCATGTTGAGAGTATGAGTGTTTTTACTTACTGAGCTCTTTAAGCTCACCCTCCCATATCCCAAACATCCCAGGTAGTTCGCCAGTGCAAAAGTAGCAGTATCAGTACCAGGATTTGACTCGTTTGCCACAGCCGTTAGTCGGGTTGGTCCAAACATTTCTTTTGGTTTTTGAGATAGGATATTTAGGACAACTTTCATGTTTTCAGACACTTTTGGTGTAAACGTTTATTTGGGATTTTATTGGATTGCATTTTTTTTTTGGAATATTATTTTTCTTGGCGAACTTTTAGTTCAGTTGCATGGCATATAGGTGCTTAAGCTAAAGTGGTTCGCGGACCCCTTTCTAGGGTTGGGTCCGCTCTAGGGAGGGGGTCGTGACAGTTATATTTAATTTGCCACTTTGATTCGAATCTATTGGAAAGTAAGCTTATAAAAAAAAAATTAGATTTTTTTTATAATAAAGTTGATGAAATAGGGTCTCATGAGTATGAGATTATTTTGTATCGCATTTATATGTTTTTAATTATTAATCATGATCAATCAGACTCAAGATAAACTCTGTGAGAAGTTCACATAAATAATGTCCAAATTTGATGTAAGTGAAGTGGGTCCCACCACTTTTAAATTCCAAATTTAAGTTGGTTAATCCAACACGCAACTTCGCTGGGGCCCGGGTTTGTTTAATTCTGAATAAACGAATTTATCGTTGCGACATAATTAAATCCAATTTAATTAAATAATAATGCCTAGTAAAATTATTAATCCAAATTAATTAATTCATTTGCCAGAAATAAAATCCATTTTAATTCCGCTTTGAAATCCGATTTCATTTAATATATCCAATATATTATTTAATCAATTAATTCCAAAATTAATCGTTCTCTCTCTTCTATCTGAATTTATATCCCAGATAAATTCTTGCCGCAATTAATCCTAGATTAATTTTCTCTCTCTCATAATTAATCCCAGATTAATTCTGTTCGAGTCAATTGTCATCGGTGAATCTTTGGGAGGCAACCCAAGAGATCCCTGGATATGTTGGCAGTAAATGCGGTCATCGGACTATCCGAACACGTGAGTACCCGGTACCACTTTCTTACCAATTTACAAGACATGATTGGCTTCTAACAAAAAACCGTGCCTACATAATTCTCCAGAAATATTCTTTTAAGAATTAATTGTGATTGTTTGTTACTAACAAAATAAATTTACTTGTTTCTAATGATAATTAGAACAATATTCTGTTTCTTTTTCAAAAGGAAAATCGAGTGCTTTTAGGAAAATTAATTAGGGTCAGCTTGAGAACGTAAAAGATCTCATATAATTTTAACTTTAAGAAAGTGATATGATTTTAAGTATTTTCAAATAGACATTAAGACACCATTTGATATCGAGTTTGGCGAGTGTATAAATTAGCATATGTTAGTATTTAAATGTTATTCCAAATATATAATTAATGCTATCATTAACACTAACTTATATTCTAATAAAATTAAACCACATGAATACGAAATTATGTCTCTGAGCTAGTTTATACGCTATTATTTGTTTCATATCTTATAAATTAGTTCATATTATCAGTGTAATACTTTATATCAAACTCAAACTAAGTGTGTATAGGGGTGTGTGTGTGTGTATATATATATATAAAATCATGATCACGATGATAATTTCACTACAAGAAAATATGAAATTACCGATTGAATATTTTCGGTCGGTAATTTTTGATATCTACTGACCGAATACCGAGCAAAAAATATAAAAAATAATTTCTGACCAATGATCGACCGATTACCGACTGAATATTCAGTGGGTATTTGGTCGGTAAATACGACGCTAAAGATTAATTTGACATCATTTAATGGCGCCAACAATCACTGATCGATTCTTTAGTCGATAATTACTAATAATTAGTAACCAAATATAATTTGGTCACTAAAATAATATTAATTATAAAAAAATAAAAAAGTTAAAAATAAAATAGACTTTTTACCGAACGAATTAAGTTTCGGTCGGTAACTTATATATTTTACCGACCAAATTATCGATCGGTCGGTAAAAATAAAAAATGAAAAATGAAATAATAATAATAATAATAATAATAATAATAATAATAATAATAATAATAATAAGGTCATTTTTTTATTATTATTTTAATAACCTTATTATTATTATTATTATTATATTATTATTATTATTATTATTATTATTATTATCTTCTCTCTTACAAACACATATATATTCTTTACCTATTATAACAAAAAACATGTCATACCCTAGTGATAATTATTATACACATTCCATCTTGAGGTTTAAGGTCCATGTGTGGGTCCCACCCATGGTTGGTCCGGGAGGGCCCATGGTGGGCCCCATAATTTTTTTTTGTTAAAATGCAATGAGTGTACCGACCGAATTATATTTGGTCGGTAAAATCTATTTATTTTATTTATTTTTTTAAGAAATTACCGATCGAATTATTTTTCGGTAGATAATTTGGTTAGTAATTTTACCGACTGATCTTATTTCGATCAATATTTATTAACGACGATCCAAATACTAACCGAATATTCGGTCGGTAATTAGGAAACTTAATTACCATAATAATATTCCTGACAGTCAATCATATACTATATCAGCTTTAATATATAAAAAAGACTAGTGCACGCATTTATTCATGCCAATTCCAAGACATATAACGTGCAAACGTCTGAAGAAATTCATTTTAGTCTCTTCCTATTTTTTGTCATAGTGCCTTACAATTTGCAAATCTCCTCAATCAAACCCTGCAGAAATTAAACAAACATGCATGAGGTAAATATTAGAAACTCAGCTCTTATAATCCACAAAATGCACAGACAGAGAAAGATAAAATGAGATGATTAATTACTTGGAGCAGTCCATGGCGATGGAAATGGGAAAGCTCAAGTGAGTTTGGCATTTCATGGGAAGATATTCAATGCGAGAGGCATCTAATTGAATGTTCATCACACGAGCCATATCCTCAATGCATTGACAAATTCTCCTCGGACCAGCTTCATCTATCTTGGCCAGTTGCTTCAGATTAAAGATGCCGGAGCAACACTCGATCTCTGGTTCAATGGAGGAATCATCAAGATAGGTCACACAGTGAATAAAATTCGTGTACACGTCAGAGCAGTAGGTTTCGCTAGCAATGGTGGTTGGTAAAAAAACTAGCAATACAAGTGTTGCAACGTACAGCAGAAGGCGAGCCATTAGTGTTGTTAATGAATGTTGATCAAGATAATGAGGCTATATATAATTTAGGAACTTGGTTCTCGTGCTCAATTGAGCTGTACAAAGTTTTTCATATTTTTCTGTCACATGTATTTTATTACCAATGTACAATACAAATCTCATTTAAGCACTATAACTCTTAACTCCATAATTAATTTGATTAAGCATTTAATTAGAACCAAGAATATTCGTTTAATGGGTATTTTTTGTTAACATGTAAAAAGAATGGTCCGTGAATTACTGAAATAATATTGGTCTAAAATATGGTAAAAATGGTGGCCATTGCATGTGGCGGCATGAATTCATAAGCTTGGTTTGTGAGAGCGATCCATGGCTGTCTCATAGCTGCACAGTCTTTCTGTGAATTAAATTCTTGAGTGATTTTCTAACTATATTATTATGTAAGTTTTGATACACTAATTAATTCAGAGTGCTTTAATATCTTACATAGCCAGGACTATTTATTTATTAGTTTATTTTACTTCTTGGAAGTTTTGCATACATCAATTTAACTTGTTTATGTTTTTCTTCTGGCAAGTTGGATCCTTATCAAATTAGGTTGCATAATGCAACTTGCATTAGCTTTAAAAATTATATTATGGGTCTGTGTACATTTTCTGTGGATGTGTTCGGGCATGATATTCAAGAAAAAATCTCTCAAAAAAATCATTGTTATGACCTGTGGAATTAATCCCACCTTGTTATGTGTTCAACAATAAACAAAACAACCAATTTAACTTAATACTACTTGCATAAGAACAAGTGATTAAGAACAAATCTCTTGAGTGTAGTTGGCGGCTGGCTTTAAATATATTTTGTACCGTTAGTCACGTGAGTTAGAGTAATAATTGAGATTTCTCATCCCATCCCATCCAAACCTTAAAAGAAAAATGAAAGTGATTAAGAAAAAGAGGCAAACATGAGATGGTAAAAAAGATAGCTAAGCATTAATATCCAAAAGAACTTAATTATGAGGTTATAGTTTATTTTTCTCCAAACTTCTAGTTTATATATAGAGCAACAGTCACTTATAGCATCTGCAAATTAAAAATACAACCCAGATAAGGTTCAGAAATGTAAAAGCTAAAGAAAAAAGAACAAAAGAAGGAAAAACGTGCTTTGCATTAGAAAGAGCCTTGAACAGAAGATTTTGTAGGAGATGTCCCTTAACAAGTATCTTATAAGAAAAACACAAATTGAATGAACATTTCCTCTAAGAATATAATATAGAATGTAACTTTTGAGTTCAAAGGGTATTATAGAGGGGTATAACTCCTATAAGGACTACGTCCTTAATCTAAAGGTTCCTACAAAGACATCCATACATGTCTATAAATATGCCCATTGGTTTCTCATTTAAGCATTAAATTCATTCAATACTTTCATTTTGTCTTTAAACATATAGAGAAAGTTTCCACCATTTTTCCTAATTCAAGGTCTTGAAGAAAGAAGTGCAACTTTTTCAAGAAGCAACCAAGTATCCTGAGAGAACGTTAGCCAATAGATTCGTAAGAATACCGAGGCGAGACTAATAAGTTCTTAAGGAAATAAATTTTCTCAACTTAGTTTAGAGTTTTATTCTTCTACAGTCTATAGGTTTTTCTAAATCTTTGGGTTTATATTGATTATAGGATTGCATGTTTATTAATTTTACGCTACGCCAAAAATAGGCTTTACCGACACTTTGTTAGTACTTTTCAAAAAGTTTTTAGTAAAATGAGACAAAAGCACAATTTTTCGTTTTTAAAAAAAATAAAAAAGTATTGACATTATGGTATCAGTATATTTAACATCAGAAATTACTGACACTTAGATATCATTAAAAACTAAAAAAATTAGAAATACTTTCGTTTGGAATCGAACCCAAGATATCTAAGGCTCATGCATTCACACTCCAACCACTTACCATTAGGCTATAAATTTTGAGTGTAATTACTAAAATAATCATGACACTAATATTTAATTATAAAAATACCCCTACCGCACTAATATTTAATATTCTATTTAACCTAAAAATAGAATATTAAAACATTTTTTTTTAATTAAAACATGATAACCCTAAAACACCTTGCCCTACAAAAATTTCACTTTGCCTCCACAAAGCTTTTACTTCCCTCCACGTACCTAAATTCATCATTGACACACTCATAAAGTGGTTCTTTACTCCCAAGTATAAGAGTATCGAAGTAATAAAATAATTCGGTAAGTCCGGGATCGAATTCACAGGGAATAGATTTAATAGGATAAAATAATAGTTCAACTAATAAAATAAAATATTAGGGTTAGGGGATCTACTCTTAATATATCAAATATAAAATAATTTTTACTTTTTATAAAATATAAATTATAATTATTTCTCAATCAATTTATTTCATGAATATCAGATATTAATTATACCAACACATGTAATCCGTCATGTCGATAATTAGTCATGCCAATGTACTAAATATGTCAAAACATGTAGAACCATATTTTCTATAATTAATCCAGATTTTTAATAGTCCACTCTTTTACATTTATGAAATTCAAGTATTATCTCTGTCAATTAGAGATTGTCTACAACTATTTAAGAGTCCTCAATAAACTGGAAAGAGTATAAATTTTATTTGGGAAATAATCACAATTTATAAAATATAATGTAAATAAAAATCACCTATATTATCATACCACTAGCTTCTACCATATCAGGATACAAATTAGCAGAACAAAATATAAATAAGAACACTCATATTTTTATTAATAAAAGAAAATGAAATTACAAGAAAAATAAAACATATAAGAGCTCATCCCACAAAGTCTCAAGAAAGACCTGTGAGAAGTTTTACTGAGGAAATAAGGTGCTGAACACCTCTATTTATAGTGAAGAGCTCAACACTTATAAATTCTTTTCTAATGCAATTAATTGCATTATTAAAGAAATTGTCATTTTCAAATCATCTTTTTATTTTTTGAATTTTTTTGGGTTTTATAAATTCAAACAATTGTCACAATCCACCAGTGGATTATGAGTTTTGAACCATTTTTATTTTATTATATTTATTTTAATTTTTTTTTTCAAATAATTAAAATTACATGCAACACACATTATCTTCTTCTTCGATTTCAACCTTGAAAATCGCATAACTAGAAACTCTTATAAGGAGCAAAATTGTAGATATTTGAGTCTATTTTCATCTGAAACTGAAATTTTCTCAATCCGATATCGGAGTAAGAAATTATGGCTAAAATATAAAAATTACGCAAAGATGAAATTTTCGAAATTATACACTGTTAGAATGCCACTTCAAGTTAATGGCCTCTAAAATCCAAATGTCACGTCCATTTTTCTAGTTATACATCCAAATTATTATTTTACCTGCATAAGAAATAAAAATCACAATAAAAATATATAAAACATAATTTTAATTATTATTTCACAATTGTGCTAAATTAATGGGATTGATGAAACTACAAGTGTAAAATGATTAATTTTTCTTCTAATAAATGTGTACTTTATAGTGTTCATCAATCATCAAACTCTAAAATCAAAACATATTGAATCTAAACCAAATTATAGAAGTTGGAGAACTTAAAGCTGCCTCTCAAGCCTACCAGTAACGCTAATGGAAACAACATCGGTTCGGGTTCTGATTAGGCTCTCGGCGCTCACATGGTGTCAGTGACAACAATCAAGGCTTATGCATCGCTCGATTTTGAGACATATATCTTCAAGAAGGAGAAGATGCAGAATAGGTTACTTTTGTCCCATTTTTCTCTCTTCTTTTTTCTTCTTGAAGCACCCCGCTTTCAGAATCAAACTCATAATGGAATTCAGAAACTTCAAAATCCTCCATCCCTATTTAGCTAGCATTGCTTTATTAAAAACTTCAAAGTTCCTAAATCCCACCCATTTTTCTCTTTTGGATTTGCTATGTTTTTCCCAGCTTGCCCAATGGATTTTTCTCCCATCATCAGTTGAACCCCACCAGCATACAATGAGTCTTTTCTGAATTTCATCACAGAGCCCGATATGGATTTTAAAGACACTCATGGGATAAGTAGGTATAGCATGGGCTACTGCTTTTATTAGGACCTCCTTGCCCCCACTCGACACCAATATGCTCTGCCAGGTTTTCAACTTATTGCTGCTTTATCTCCTCAAACAACTTATTCTTTCTTCTACTGACCACTGTGGGCAGTCCAAGGTACTTCTCATGATGGAAAGCAGTGTTGAGCTGAAGGATACCTTTGATACCTTCAATATATGGCTTATTAGTATTAAGGCTAAACATGATAAAAGACTTATCATAGTTGAAGATCTTCCCCGAATCCTTTGCACATCAATCAAAAATCCCTCGTAATTTGATACAGTCTTGAATTATGGTTGTGAAGACTCCAAGCTATCATCTGCGAATAGGAGATGGGAAACATAGACTCTCTTTCCAAACCTCAGCCCTGATACCATTTTCTCATTCTCAGCCTTCTGAAGTAAACCTGAAAAGGCTTCTACGCATATGATGAACAAATACGGAGACAATGTGCACCATTGTCTTAGCCCTCTTTGAGGCTGAATCCTCCTTCTAACTCTCCCATTGATTACCACTGATAATGAAGTGATTGAAATGAAATTGTGGATCATTTGTTGGAGTTGGTGCTTAAAGCGCCAATCATAATAATGTATTGTACATTATATTTTATTATTATTAATAAAATAACTATATTTTCATTTCAACTTTGTTAATAGTAATGTCATTATGCATATTATATTGATATATAAATATGTTGAGAATGACATCAACCTTAGAATAGTCATGTAGTAATACTAGACACTGGGTGATTCGACATTGGGATAATATTTCTATCATAAACTATTTTAAAAATAAATATTCTTAGTCGTTGGTTTTGAAATACGTTCGAATTCCTATAACCTAGAAGACTAACATATGTCGTATATTGGAATTGGAGTTCTAATGGTTTAACCCGATGTACCATGAGCTTGGGAAGCTTGTATAGACATGTGAGTATTCGTGGAGCGAATACTGAATGACTCATATGTGACTCATAATAATTGAAAATATACACCACCATCAATAGGAATCTCATCGAGTCGAGTATCATATGTGATCCTTTGACAATAGGATAACATTGATTTTGTGTGTGATCCTCTACATTTTGAGGCCATATATGTCAGAGACCTTTCATGGTCTGACTGCTAGATGTTTATTGGGTGTGGACCAATGCACTCGTTAACCAAATGCATATCAAGATAGAATTCATCGACCCATATGTGTACCATAAGGATTAAGGTATCCATGTGAGTAAGTCATGATTCTTAAGACTTTGGCCAAATTCGATCACCTAGAGTGGATCACATATATCAGAAATGATGTTCTGATTAGTTGTAAAGAATCGTGGACATGTCTGTAGGAAACACTTTGCTTGCGCAGCGGAAACAGTTTAGGCACACGGATCAGTCTCGAAATTTTTTTTCTGCCATTCCATTGGATTACTGAATGTTACTGCCACCACCACTGGAATTTTGCTTCAATTTTAGATAAAATTCCAGCCCTGAAATAACCCCGGAACAGTCCCCGAATAGCCGGACAAAAACTGGACTGTTTTGGATTCGATTCGCGCCCAACGCATTGCATAAACAGTCCATGCAATGCCTGGACTATGGGTGTGTTTCAGTTCTAAGTTTTCACTTGATAATAGGCCCAACACAGCCCCAAAACACCACAAAATGTTCCCAAAAAATAATGGATTAAAAAGAAACCAAACCGAGTTTCGTTTCACCGAGTATAGGGGCGGCAGTGAGCAAAACAAAACCTCACTGCCGAGTACAACAAGAATGAGATGAAGATGATGATTTGTTCGACAACACAAAGTCTTCCGAACTATATCTCGTTACCAACGGAAACTTGTGTGGGCAAGCCTCACAAAATCAATCCCTAAACTATTTAGAGATGAATGTCACACAACAACTTTTGTTATATTACTTTTTTTTTAATCTTTTGTTCTTCTTTTATTTTCTCAACAACTTGAGAGGATTTGGAGAAGAAGAAGATTGAGGCTAGGGTTAGAATGAATTATATAACAAAGAAAAAGTAATTTTTCTTTTTATACTTAAGTTTGTAATCTTCAAAAAATCACAAAACCCTTCCCCTTTTACCCTTGTAAAATCGGCCACACATGTAAGAATACCAAATTTTTTGTAACATTAATATTTACTTTCCATAATGGAAAAGATGTTACAAACTAAAAGGTTAAATGCCATTTAACAATTGTATCTTCCAAATTAAATCCAAGGGTTTGCAAAACCCAAAATTTGGAAATTACTAACATAACCTTTCATTTATTTATTTCTAATATAATTAAATAACATGTGTTTAAATAATATATATTTAATAAAACCATATATTAACTTTTAATATAAAGTTTCAAGTGTGACAAAATAATATTATTAATCATATTAATAATATTTATACCTTTGTGAGTATATAATTGGACTATCCAATTATACTAGATCCGCTACAGTATATCGAGCTAACACGAGGACTAAATGGACCTACGGTTCCGAGCTCAAATAATTTTGAAATATTAATTAAACTCTTACTTAAATATTCAGAATTATTAAATCTGAGTTATTCCACTAAAAATCCCAAGTTGCACTCTCGTTGTCGCAGATGATAGATTAAGCCGAACCAAATCGGTGTCCATCGATATAGTCACTAGATATGAATTGACCCTTCACGAGTATCTCGTAATTAGAGCTGGGTCATGATGTCTGTTATACCCCTATAATTATTTATACCTTAAGTACCACTGTATCTCTAATGAACGATTTATTCATAACCATTATGATTTTTAATCTTTCTGTTCGTAATAGAAAGACTTGAGCACTCAGATCGTTCAAGTACCGAATCAACCCTTAAGGAATATACTCCTCTACTTCTCGCAAGAAGGAGTGAACTCCATATCTATGTAAAACATTCACAGCTACACAACAGACCATGCCCCCAAAGTACGTAGCTATTGGTCGGGACTGCTACACCAACCTCACCTTTGTAAATCAAAGGACATAGCCTGCCATGCAGGAGTTCGTAGTACACTCAGGATTAAGATCAATCCATATATGACCATCTAGTAGATCGAATGACTTTTTTTGTTTAACGGATATTATAAGAATGTCATTTGCATCTTAGTCCAGTCCTATATGATCACATCATACAAGGTGCCTCAATTCTCATGTCTCTACATGGATGATCCCGGATTAAGGGCGCCATACAAATATAGAATGGACCGCGGCTATAGATAAACCACAAACAAAGTACCCGCTTTGTTTGCTCTCTATGGACTATTTAAGATTACTAACTTCAGACTTAAATCCTCTTATGTATGACACTCATACACTAAGTCTGAAGGCACATAAGTAATCTAGGGTATTCTAGATAATTTATAATATGCGAAAATTAAACAAACACTTTGATAAATGAATAATGCATCATTTTATTTCAAAACATATAAAACCGTTTACATTATATGCAGCTCTATGGCATACATCCCAACAATCTCCCACTTGCACTAGAGCAAATGGGACATGTCACGTAATCTTGGACCGATTCTTCCCTTCTGTTTTCTGGTTTCTGCCGAGAACAAGGAGGAGAATCAAAGGTGATTTTGCGGCAAAATCACAAGTGCTAGCACACATCGGAGTCTTGCGAAGGTGATAGGGAAACCCACCCGTGTGCTTGGAATCACCATCAACCAAAGCTTGGAGCTTGGAGGAAGATTGAAGCCGAAAATTGGAGAAGCAAAATAGTGGACTGCCGTGAGTCTTGGAGCTTCTCAAAGGGCATAAAAAGTTTTGTTCTTCGACGCATCACTCAACCGATCATTGTGAGTATTCTGCAACTTCCTTTGATTGTATTCACACATGTTTTATGCTTGATATTCGATCCTTGGGACCGTAGAACTCCAACATCTAAGAGATGCCAATGATCCTAAATATTGATTCAAGTGTGAATTTACCAAGGAAAGTTGCGGAATACTTACATTGGTTGGTTGAAGTTTAAAACTTTTATTTTAAATTCCAAACTCAATGGTGAATTTCCCTATCACCTTTCTTTGACTCCTTAAGTGCTAGCTAGAACAAAAAGAAGCAAAACTGCCCTCCAAGAGAAGCAAATTCGGCCAAGGGAGAGAGGGGATAATTCGGCCAAGCCAATTCGGCGAAGGAGAGGAGAGAGTGATGATTTCGGCCAAGCCAAAGCAAAAGAGAGTGAATGATGTATTTTGGTTTTCCAAAAACTTAATACAAAAGTTGACTTCCCAAGTGTGATAGGTGTGTGAAGTAAATGCGACATTTACTATTCCAACTACTTCCATCAATTAATGGCAATTAATTAAGTCATGGGTCTCACCCATTTAATTCCAAATCTAGTTGGCTTAAACTACCACTTTGGGCTCCGGTTCGTTTAATCTGATTAAATGAATTTTCCGTTGCGACGTAATTAAATCCAATTTAATTAAATAATAATGCCAAGCAAAATTATTATGAAAGCCGCTTATGAATTAATTCCAAATTAATTCGTTCGCTTGAATTAAAATCCAATTTTAATTCCGAATTGAAATCCAATTTCATTAATATATCCAATATATTATTTTAGCCCAATTAAATAAATTAAATAGTAAGATCCAATTTAACTATTAAATTTACTTTGTCGATTAATTCCAAATTATTCGCGTTCTCTCTTCTAGATGAATTAATCACAGATTAATTCTTACCGCAATTAATCCCAGGTTAATTTTCTCTTTCATAATTAATCCCAACTTAATTCTTGTCGTAATTAATCCCAGATTAATTTTATCTGTCATAATTAATCCCAGATTAATTCTGTTCGAGTCAAATGTCATCGGTGAATCTTTGGGAAGCGACCCAAGAGATTCCTGGATATGTTGGCAGTAAATACGATCATCGGACTATACGAACACGTGCGTACCCTGTACCATGTTCTTACCGATTTACAAGACATGGTTGGCTTCTATCAAAGCACCTTGCCTACTCAATTCTCCATAAATATTCAACGAGGAATATATCATCTGTATCAGGCGTAGTATACAATGTATTGTGTAATACGATCCAGTATCGGATGTCACATGCTAGGCCTAGGGCTGGAATTGTGTCTGCCCCGTACGAAGCATATATCGGATCACTAACAACTATTCTATGTAATCGGATAATCATGACCTAGTCATACTATCCCGATAACTGCAGTATTTAAGAGTACTAGTTTTGTATCCCTGCGTGATCATCATCTCCATATGACTGAAGTGATACTTCCATCTTGACATCACACCCAATACAATACGATTCTCAGTATACCCAGAAGAGACGTACACAGAACCTGTTAAAGCTTCGGACGACCAAAACCAAATTATACTGATTGTCGCAAGTATTAGCGATGCAAGTCTCAGGTTAAGACCACATACATCTACCCTGATTCGGATACCCATAGACACATAGTCATACTACCAATGAGACTCTGAGGGGTCTATCCAGAGCGAAGTTGTTCCCGGTCCAACGGCTAACAGAACCTCCTATGACACTTGCATAAGTATCTAATACTTAAATATATTAGAACTATGTCGTTAAGCTTCCATAATGTGCACAAGTGTAATACTAGCCTATTTTGCATTATCGATGTCCAGTCTCGATAATACTACGACTAGGGATATTTAATGATTAAACCTTTCGTGGGATTAATATTGTCTCATATCTTATTAATCTGGTACAAATCATATGGACTTTTATCATTTATATATCCAAGTAATCCAATTACAAAATGATAAAAGAGCAATTTCCTTTGTCACATAGTTAATTTGTACAAAAACACCATGTCTTTTACAAATAGTGATGCTATGGGTCATAATTGTCCAACAACCTGCTCATGTGTCAAGTCCCCATACGGGACGTCAGCCTATCCCGACTTCCTTCAGTCGACAAAAATGAACTTACCACTTATTCGATTGGATACATAATGGGCCTATGAAAGTTTCTAAGCCCTTCTTCAAATATCTATGCAATCCTAGTGGGGATTATGAGGCATTTTGGCGGGATTTCGAGGCGCCAAAACGGATGGTATGAAATAGAGTGATGATTGCTCTTTCGCTTCATTCACAAAAACTTCATTTATTCAACAAGTTGGGAGAAGTCTCGAGCCTCCAATGTATTCTTCAAACTCTTCTCGTGTTCTTTATTATCTTTAAATGTTCATAACGTAGATTCAAGTTGTTCTTAGTCAAAATAGGCTGTTTGATCTTGAAAATTATAGTGGAACTCTTGAGATTTTTTTTGAGGATTTGGGTAGTTTTTATCTTCTAGAGAGTAATAAATTTAGAATATTGGTGTTTGTAGTTTTTTCGTTTTTTCGTTTTGTCGTTTGTCGAGTGAAGAATCTTTGGGTAGCTTAGGTGTACAAATTGAAAGGTATATTGAACCATCTTCGAGTGAGTCGAGCAGTACCGGAATTTATAGGGATTGGTCGAATGCTGATCTTATTGAGTTTGAACTTGTAACAATAGTTGAACCCTCATCAGGAATACCCACCGATGCGATACCACTGAGGTCACTACCTGCCATCGGTGAGTCTAGTGAGATTCCAAGTACAAGTGAACCGATGAATATTTTAACCCGGAACCCTGTTAGTCGAGTGACTGAAAAATCAATGAGAGAGATGAATTTGAAGTACATGTTTCCTCAGACAATAGAAGTCAGGCTTGCCAAGTCGACTGAAAGGATTGATTACAAAATTCCTGGGTGGATTGGGTTTTATGAGCGACCATTTATTGATGGATTTAGGTTCCCATCCCAAGTTAGTTTGGGAAGTATTGAACCACTACCAGTTAGCCCCTTCTCAGTTGATGCCAAATACTTGGAGGATCTTACTGTCGATTGAATTCATGGCTTTTGAGTTGGGGATTGAGTTTGGGGTGAAGGACCTACTATATACTTACTACATGAATGAGCATTTGAGAGAGAATTGGAGATATCATTTGTATCTTCGTCAGAAGAAAAAAAAAGCCTTTGGTGTTGGGGCTTACAACAAATGATAGGGGAGACTGGCAGAAATGTTATTTCTTTGTTAGAGGTGAGAGTGTTTTTGGGTCGATTGGGGCCAGTAGCATTCCAGAATACTGGAATTCATCGAGTGAGTGCTTAACTCTACCCTTACCTATTTATATTTTTTACTAGTAGGGCTGAGATTCTTCATTTTATCTTCTTTTTAGGCCTTCAGCGGAACATGAGCTTCGATACCACCAGCAGAGTCGTATCGAATTCAAAGTACATTCTCAGTTTGTCTTCCCCCGAAAGAAATTGGAGATTTATTTTGGAAGAAAGAAGATTGAGACTGACCCCGCTGTGGAAGGAATTTTTGAACCTGAAGGTACCCATTTGGCTTTATGTAAACATATTTTGGCCGTGATATTGTGCACTTGGGCGATTCAAGTAACATTTGGGAAGCTGCTGTTATTAAAATCATTGACTCATGAGGAGTTTTTATGCGCAGAAGAAATTATGTTGGGTCCTTTCAAGGTGCCTTCACTTGATGAAATGAGAAGCAGAATGAGGACTAAGAAAGCCAAAGGGAAGGAACCCGAGGCAATAGAGGTTGAAGCCCCTAGGCCCATGGAGGTCGCTTCGGCTAATGTTCATGCCGTAACGAAACATCCGACTGAGAAGGCTTCGGCTTCCAAAAAGAAGAAGCTGTGATTGAAGTGGAGGAGGACCTAAAAAATGTTATAGTGAGGATTCCTCATGGGACGACTGCGATCTCAGATCCTTCCAGCCTTTCTAAATTCATAAAACGACTTCTCCTTGAAGAAGATGAGCAGCGATTGATCGAGTTAGGTCCGTCAGAGACAAGCAAAAAGATTGCGGCCATGATTTATCAGGTAAGGTGTTAAGTTCCCGTATATATTTTAATAAATCTTTCTGTCGAATGGGAGATCTTATAAATTTATTTTCAGGTTATGGAGTGTGGACTCTTTATGCAAGATATGCTGAGTCGAGCCAAAGGCGAATGAGGGAGTTAGAAAAATCCCTTACTACAATGAGGAAGGAAGTTGCTGAGTTGAAGTCTGGACTTGATGCTTCTAAGAAGAAACCAAATAGTTACTTGAAGTGGAAAGAGAACTATCTTGTCACACCAGTCCCCTTAGGTAGGGTAAAGGTGAGACGGAGACTTGAAACGGACGGAGTTTCCCCTGTAATATGGACTAATCCTCCAAATACAAAGGAAAATTTTAAACTGAAAATATCATCATAAAAATAGGATCTTCATGATCCAAGTCAAAAGAATATCCATGAAGAAAAGTAAATATTCTCAGTATCAAATAAAGGCTCAGTGCCTAAAACCAAATAACAAATTCTCTCAAGAATGACATAGCTAGAACTATAATCTCAAAACATAACAAAGACACTCTACTGTTGGCACAACCTTTCTCTACTGGCAGGAAATGATGATGAAACAGCAGATGAAAAATGAATGATCTACTAATCTGCTAAACCTGAAAAGTTAAAGAAAGGGGTAAGCTCACGCTTAGTGCAATGGATCACAGCTTAGTGTCGTGGATAAACAAGTAACAAGGCGGATCAAATAAGTCTTTCATAATATAAATAAATATGTAAGCTGTAAATCGATATATCAAACATTTACTTGAAATCATAAATATCATTTCTCATAAATTTCATTATGCTCAAGAATAATCTGTAAAAATAAAGTTTTTTATTCATCTCTATGCAGACTCTCGCGACAATACTGCAAAGCTGGCAACATGTGGCATCCCCACGGTAATAACTGGCATCCGGAGCAAAAACTAGCAACATGAGACCTCATCTCATGGAAAATAATCTGGCACGTATAAGTACACGGAGTGCATCCTAGCATAAAAATCATTTCTAAAACACATTCTCATATATCTCAAATCATGCAAGTTTCTCATATATCATAAATCATGATTTCAACATAACCAATATTCAATCCATACTCTTATAGCAAAATATAAACTTTCTAAAAACAAAATCATTTAATGCATTACCTTAAAAATTCTTTTAGGAAAACATACATAATATATACTTTTGAAAACATAAATGTTACAAGTTTATCCACGCACCAGGTGAGCTTACTACAGTGAAGGAAACTATGTAGCAGGACCATCCCCGCTTACGGTATCATGATCACCTATAGAGATAAAAGAATTTATGATAAGGAACGTAATCCTAACTAGAATATATGAAAGAATATGCAAGGAAAAGTGACCCGGTCGCTCTCATAATCCTAAAGAAATTTCGGTAAAGTTTCGTCTGTAATATGGACATCCATTATACAACTCATAATGATTAACTTACATCCATATTTGATTTACAACATACACATCCATAATTTAATCCAACATCACTATCTCAAATCTCGGGCTCACAATAATTTCCCGCATACAATCTTACTTGACTATATTTTTCGATAAAGTCCATCATTCACTTTCAACCATAAGGTAATCATTTATATGGTCCAAACATGTAAATTAATCATACTTTAAAGCTATTTATAGTTCCGAATTACATAACATACATAAACCGAATATAACAATAAATTATACAAAAATCCAGATTCGAGGGTCCGTTACTACTCGGAATGCTCGGGAAAGCATGGAGGGAGACTCGGGACGTCGGAGGGAACATTCTGTCTGGCGTGTGTGGGCCACGCGTCGCTCGTTCAGGCCACGCGTGTGCCTCACGGGCCACTGCGCAAGGCGTGCGTGAGCTCCACGCGCCGACCAGAGTCCAGTCCAGTTTTCCGACGGCTGATGAACGGAAAATATATCAATATTTACCGCCCCTTTTACTTAATATTTTGTTTAGTTTCTCGGGTTTGATGAACGTTTTGATGTGTTTTAGTTTATTTTGCAGATAAAATATATCGGGTCTTAATGAATCATTTAGGACGAAATGTGGATCAAATAAGGGCAATTATTGATTGACTTGATATATTTATTTTGAAGATTGGAAATTTGAAAGGGCGTTTTTGACGAAGTGCAGTTTTGGAAATTCCAGTTTTGCGTATCTGTCGTATTTTGGGCATAACTTTTTACTCAGATATCGGATTGAGCTGATTCAAGTTCCAGATTAAAGAAGACTCAAAGATCTACAACTTTGAAAGAGAAAATATTTTCTAATTCTGATGATTCATCATGACCGAAATTGATGAACCATCCAGAAGTGTGTGGAGTGTAATTATTAAAAGTCATTATCAATCATTTTCAAAGCAAAATATTAATTAATTAATAATTAATAAAAATTATCAATCAACACAAACAAGATAAGCAATTAGTGGAGCAATTATGGATTTGGTGGAGTAATTAGTGGAGAAATTAATAATGGATTTGGTGGAGAATTTGATGGATGATTTGATGTTGGCAAATTTTGCCTATAAATACCAAGCCATTTCATTTGTAAAATTCATACTTTCTTCCTTGAAATTCTTAATGATAAATAAGAAGATTGTATCTAGTTTTATGTTTAGTTTTCAGTAATTAATTTTCAGTTTCGCACTTTCTTTTATTTACTTTTCAGTTTTACTTTCCGCAATTTACTTTTACTCACATACTTTTCTTTCTTTAATTTTTCAGTTTTTACTTTTCAGTAATGAGGAGAAGTCCAAGCTGGGTGAAAGGTAATTCTTTTACTATTACTATTTAGATTAATCTCCCTTAAAAATAATATATTCACTATTTAAAATACTGATAATAAGGATACCGCTATTGTCGGTTGGCAATTCAATTTAATCTGGTTAAACCTGACTAATCAGGATACCGCCAGATTGGTCGTTGTAAATTTATTTGGTACCGCGCCTTATGGCTGGATTATGGACAAATATTACCGCCTATATCTGGTACTAATTTGACTTAATCAGGATACCGCCAGATTTGGTTAAAATAATATCACAAGTTTATATTATTTACATATCTAAATTAGTAAGTAGTAAAAGTAATTCCTTTACCTTAGCATTTTTTTTATTGTAATTTACTTTTCAGCTTTACTTTACGATTACTTTCAAGCATGTTCATTTTATGTCTTTTACTTTTAAGTTTTTTATAGCCTAGTTAGGTGTGGTAACTAAATAGTTATCTGGGGTGTGATGAAATCCAATATTAACGGGTTATATATTATGATATCAAGATCTGATCATTAGGCAATATATCCTATTTATAAAAATATATATATACCTCTTTATTATTTAATATATCAATATATCTAATTATATCAATATATACATAATTTGGTCTTGTATTAATATCATATCTTAATATGTATTAATAATTATCTACAATAATTGCCATTATTATTTATATCAGAAGATTATCTATTACTATTACTATATCGAGGTAATTATGATAATCTAATATCATTTATATAATAGTTATATATATTAATTCAATTGTTTAATAATAAATATTACTTATATGTTATCATCATTTTTTATCATGTTTACTTTAATCTTATATATTATCTACTTTATTGAATCTAACATTATTTCTTCCCAATAACATATCTATTAATTAATCTTCTAATCCTTAAGCTATATCAGGATTTTATATGTATCATGGCCAATATCCATCCCTATAGCTTATAATTCATTTATCCAAATTCCCGATATAATATTTATCTTCCATCATATAAATTTAAATATCCTTAGTAGATTCTATTAATTTAATTTAAGTTCCCCAATATTATTTTCATTATATCACTTCCCAATCTTTCATAAGTCTTTTACTTTTATTTTTATGCCCTCTTAAATTGTTAGAAAATGCTGAAATCCATATCACCGTTTATAAGGGTTAGATTATAGCTTGGGTAATATAAAGATTTATTTATTGTGTCTTAAACTTAATGCTTTTTCATTAACTGGCCATTAATAAAATTGATCTGGTAAATCTAAAATGAACTAGACATAGGGATTTTAGGTTTCAGCCTTAGACTCATAGCCCACGATCTTCCTTGAGGATAGATAACCCTTTAATAGATTTCCTTACAGGATAGGAATATACCTTTGGGCGGGGGTAGCCATAATTGGAACTTAAACTTAATGAATCCAGATAATTTGGTTGACATAGACATATTGGTTCAATGGGGTTAAACTGGGTATTTGTGTCTGACCATCGACAGAGGCTTACACATAATTTAGTGTTCCAGGTTAATAAATCAATATATTACCCAACTTTAAGATAACCACTTCATCTTTAAAATGATATTGGAAGAAATCACAACCCTAGATAGTTTTTAATATTGAATTTTCTTAAAACCTATTTTCGCGACAATTTTATTTACTTGCTTTTAAATTTAGAATCGTCACCATTTCAAATCAATCAATCAACTTGTTAGATATTAGTAATCATTTGACCTCATAAAATTAATAGTTTAGATATTAAGTCCTCGTGGGATCGATATTTTTATACTACTTGAACGATACGTGCGCTTGCGTTATACGTGTGTGTTTACGCCGGTCAAGTTTTTGGCGCCGTTGCCGGGGACTTATTATCTTTCACTATTAGTTTAGGGGTTAGATACGTTACTTGTATCTAATTTCTTTTTACTTATTGTTGTTGTTTTCTTGTGTTTCAGGTTCTCAGAAACTACATGAGACGAACCAGAAGCTTTGAACTCCGATCGCTTGACCCAGAAATTGAAAGAACCATCAGACAGTTGAGAAGGGAAAGGCGAGAAGGCCAAGAAGCTTTAGTCAACATGGAACCTGAACCTTTGAACGTTGCACCACCAATTCCCATTCGAGACAGAACCATTCCGGTGGTTGACAGACTCATTTCTTGCATTGTACTTCCCTTCCTCCCTACCAGCAAATGCATGTGACATCAAAACATGCATTCAGATGATTCAGCACTCAGTTCAGTTTGGGGGGAATGCAACTGAAGATCCTAATTCCCACATCAGCAACTTCCTGGAAGTTTGCGGCACTTTTAATACAACAGAGAAGCGGAAGAAGCAATGAGACTGCGAGTTTTTTCCATACTCCTTGAAGGACAGAGCTAAAGCTTGGCTACATTCACTACCACCAGGTTCTATCACAACTTGGAACACTTTAGCCACCAAATTTCTTGCAAAGTACTTTCCACCAGCCAGAACCGGAAAGCTGAGGAATGACATCACATCCTTTGTACAACAAGATTCAGAATCCCTCTGCGAAGCTTGGGAAAGGTACAAAGATTTGCTCCGGAAATGTCCTCACCATGAGATTCCAAAATGGCTTCAAGTCCAAACATTCTATAATGGGCTTTCTGGAATAATGAGAACCACAATCGATGCTGCTGCTGGAGGAGCCTTGATGGCAAAAGGAGAAGATCAAGCCTGGGACCTAATCGAAGAAATGGCCAACAACAATTCCTTGTGGCCAACAGAAAGGAGCATGATCCAAAGAATTGCAGGAATTTATGAAGTTGGAGCAAACACAGCAGTGAATACCAGGCTGGATCAGATATGCAAATGTCTAGAAACACTTAGCACGCAAGTTTAACATCACTGGATCCACAAGTTCACCATATGGAGGAGCACCAGAACCAAACAACATGAAGAACGGTGAATTATGTCAACAATTTCAACAGACAGGGGAACAATCCATATTCCAACACCTACAACCCAGGGTGGAGGAATCATCCTAATTTATCATGGAGTAACAATTCAGGCCAACAGCAGAACTATCCACCACCTGATTTCAGCAACAGAACAAAGGCCAGGAGCATGAAAAAGAACCAGAAATGAAAGAATGTTTGCAGAGATGTTCAAAAAGCAAGAAGCAAAATACGATGCTATGTTTCAATCCCAAGCAACATTAATTCAAAGTCAATATGCTTCTATTAAAGCACTGGAGAATCAAATGGGACAACTGGCAAATGCTCAGAGTTACAGACCGCCAGGTACCCTTCCTAGCAACACAGAGCCAAATCCAAGGAACATGGAAATGAGCAATGTCATGCCATCATGTTAAAGAGCGGTACTGAAATCAACAAAGATGTTGGAGTCAATTCAACTGCTGAGGAAGTTCCAAAAGAACAAAGCAACAAATGGAGGAAAAAGAAGCAAAGGAAAAAGAACAGATCACTCCACCTCCACCTTTTCCTCAACGTCTTCAGAAGAACAAATTGGACAAGCAATTTTCCCGTTCCTGGAAATATTCAAAAAGCTGCATATCAACATTCCATTTGCAGAAGCGTTGGAACAAATGCCCACCTATGCCAAATTCATGAAAGATATTCTTTCACAAAGCGGAGATTGGGGGATTACGAGACAGTAGCATTAACAGAAGAATGCAGTGCTATCATTCAGAGGAAACTTCCCCCAAAGTTGAAAGATCCTGGCAGTTTCACTGTTCCTTGCGTCATAGGAGAACATAACTTTGGTAAGGCTTTATGTGATTTAGGTGCTAGTGTTAACTTGATGCCTTTTTCTATTTTCAGGAAATTACAGATTGGAGAAACAATGCCAACTTCAGTCTCACTGCAACTTGCTGATAGAACGCTCGTATTTCCAAGAGGTGTAGTTGAGGATGTGCTGGTCAAGGTTGACAAATTCATTTTCCCAGCAGATTTTATTGTCCTTGATATGGAGGAAGACGCAGACGTGCCAATCATCCTTGGGAGACCATTCTTGGCTACAGGTCGAACCATTATTGATGTACAAAAAGGAGAACTAACCATGAGGGTACAGGACCAAGAAGTAACATTCAATGTTTTCAAGGCCATGAATTTCCCAGATGATGAAAAGAAGGAGGAATGTTTCAAACTCGATGTGATACACAGTACCATTCAGAACTCTGATGAAAGACAAAGTTCTACTGACAAACTTAAAACATGTCAATTGCCTGTGGAGCCTAAAGATAAAGCATCTTTTGCACTGAAAGAGCCAATTCTTGCTCTACAAGCAACAGAAGAGAAAAAGTTCCACCAGCTCAACGAATTGGAGGAATTTCACAATCAGCCTTTTGAAGATGCCAAATTGTACAAAGAAAAGGCAAGAAAAGACATGATGAGAAGTTAGTGCGCATACAACTGGAACCAGGGCAGAAGGTACTGTTAAACAAATCAAGGGTGAAATTCTTCCCATGGAAGCCAAAATCACGGTGGTCAGGTCCATTTGTGATCACCAAAGTTTTACCAAATAGAGCCGTTGAGATACATGATCCTGACGCTAACAAAACTTTCAAGGTTAAAAACAAGCGTGTCAAGCACTACTGGGGAGAATCATTTGAGCGACAAAAAGAAAGTGTTACACTTTCAGATCCAGCTTAACGTTCGAGAAGCCAAGTCTGGCTGACGACTTTAAACTTAGCGCTAGCAGGGAGGCAACCCATGCAATTTGTGTATATATTGTGATTTGGTGTGTTTTTATTTTTGTGTGTTTTATTTTTGCAGGTTAGTCATTTCAAGATGGAAGAAGCTCTCGCAAATCTTCACAAGCAATTTCCTTCTCTCCCTCCAAAATCTCTGATGAAAGTTTACAAAGCTCGCTTGGAACGGATGAGGTTATTAACAATCCATGGTATTCCTAATGATATTCGTTGGGTAATTGAAGCACGAGTCCGATTGGCAGGTGAGTCTTCTGATCTTTTATTTCACATCTGCCTGGTTTTGGAAGAAGCACCTATGCAAAGAAACGTAGAGCTAAGCAAATGGGTGTTTGTTTCAAATGTGCACGATTTAATTGCAACACTCGTTGTCGTTCTTTAGGAATGGTGTCTGATAATCGCGAAGACAAAATTAATTCATTAGGGATGGCTTGAGTAAGGAGTCTTTAGATGATAATATCTTCGACTCTTGAGACGCATCCCAGTGGATATGTTCATATAGCCATTCGCAAATTACATACACAATTTCAAAAAGAAAGACAACAGTTAAGTCTCGGGAATCTGACTCAAAAAGACCCTGTTTGCCAATTTATAAGAAAATTGGATGGGAAGCTTGTCCCTGACGCATAGACGTCAATCAAGCCGTTACTTTTTTGTACATATTATATCTCTTTGTCTTTTCTAATATTATTGATTGTTTGTTTGTTGTTTTTCTTTTATTTTCTCGACAGGATCCAGATCTTTTGACTATCACGGTCTATTTATTATTTTGCTACTAATCGTCCTTTGGAAGATACTTGTGCTATTTTACTCACCCTTTTCAGGTATATAAATTCAACTCATCATTGCACCTTTGAAGTCATCCAGAGTTGAGAAAGAAAAACATAAAACATGGAAGCCACTTCAAGAAGACGAGTTGAAAACATTTGTGTGTTTTGCGGTAGTAGTGTTGGTACTAAACCACAATACATAGAAGCAGCACAGGAATTGGGTCGAGTCTTAGCTGCAAGGAATATGCACTTAATATATGGCGGAGGCAATCTTGGATTATGGGGATCGTTTCAAAGGCCGTACAGGAAGGAGGCAGTCATGTTTTGGGAATCATCCCAAAACCCTTGGCAGAGGCAAATCTTATTGGATCATCAAACGGAGAGGAACTGATCGTGCCAGGTATGTCTGAACGACTGGTAGAAATGATTAACCGTGCTGATGCTTTTATCGCTTTGCCAGGTGGCTTGGGTACATGGAGGAAATTTTTATAGTTCTATCTTGGGCGAACCTGAACATACACCAGAAACCGCTTGGACTGCTCAACGTTGATGGATTTTATGATTTTCTTTGTGTGTTTCTTGATGATGCTCGGAGAAATGGGTTCGTGTCAAAACCTATGAAAGAACTCCTCTTCACTGCCAGAACTGCTCCCGATCTAATAGACCAACTCATAGCCTATGAACCACAAGTTGACCCTATCCTTTCAAAGATAAATTGGTCCGAGGACGATCGTGGTAAGAGGCGTAAGTTAATCTGGATCTTAACCTTTAATTTCCTGTAGATTTCAGCTAACCAGGTACGACCTTCTTAACTCTTCTTTTACTGTTTAAGACATTGGGGACAATGTCTCATTTAGGTTTGGGGGAGGGAATTAGTTGATTAGTACCTTGTTTTTAGTTTGTGTGTTGTTTTTATTTTTAGTCCAAAATTTTTCGAAAAATACAAAAAAAATTGAAAAATTTTCAAAAATTACAAAAATATTTTGTGTTTTTTTTTGTGTTTTTAATTTGACTAAAAAAGTGAAATTGGTAAGAGATAGCTGAGTAAGGAGTTTCCACTCCTGAGACGTATCTCAAACCTATTTCGAAACAAGTTAATTTTTGTTTATTTCATTTTGAATTATTTAATTTGTGAATTCTCCTTAAAACGGACTAAAATGGATCTTCATATGCTCAGTTGACAGATATTATCAACATATATAGTAACATACGGACATGAGCTAAAATTGAAAAGTTTGTAATATTCAGTGCTCTAGTTTAATTGGAGGAAACATCTCAAAAGCAGTGGAGTAAAAAAAAAAAAAAAAAAAAAAAAACGTCCGAATCCGAGTTATTAAGTCTGTAAGGGTGTTTTAACACCTAGTGCCCTAAAACCAACTGGTTTGGGAGTCACTGGCCCAACACTCGCTACATGGATCAAAGATGCTGCAAAAATATATATATCTGAAGTCTGGGTAATTAAGTCCGTAGGGGTGTCTTAACACCTGGTGCCCTAAAACCAACTGGTTTGGGAGCCACCGACCCAAAGCTCGCTACATAGATGGAAGATATTGTATATAAATAAAAAATAGAGAAAAATCAAAGAAAAAATCAGAAAAATCAGAAAAATTATTCCATTGCTATAAAAAAGGTGTGAAATCTGATAGAACTTTAGGACAAAAATATTACTCTCTTATCAACTGCACTTATGACTGTTGTGGGAAAAAATGAGTTGATTAATATTTTGTTGGCTGTGTATATGGAGAATGGTAAAAATAATCGGAGAATTTACTTATTCGGTAATTTAGAATAAAACAAAACAACTAGTAACTTGGAGTAGAAGTTTCACCTGATTAGTCACTAACATCTTTATTCTCTTTTCGCTTGTCTTTTTGCTTTTGTGTGCATTAGTTTTACTACCTTTTTACTTTGTAAAATGTTTGTGGGTATCATTGCTGTAAACCCTCACGAGACTACAACTCGTCCACTAGGGACACCTAGGGGTTTAAAGGCTTGTTGCATATGCTAAATGCAACCGTGATCCCTACGAAAGTGGCTTAGTTTAATTTTAATTTTTATTGTTGTTTTGCTCGAGGACTAGCAAAATGTTAGGTTTGGGGTGTGATGAGCGGAAAATATATCAATATTTACCGCCCCTTTTACTTAATATTTTGTTTAGTTTCTCGGGTTTGATGAACGTTTTGATGTGTTTTAGTTTATTTTGCAGATAAAATAATATCGGGTCTTAATGAAATCATTTAGGACGAAATGTGGATCAAATAAGGGCAATTATTGGACTTGATATATTAATTTTGAAGATTGGAATTTGAAAGGGCGTTTTGACGAAGTGCAGTTTTGGAAATTCCAGTTTTGCGCATCTGTCGTATTTTGGGCATAACTTTTTACTCAGATATCGGATTGAGCTGATTCAAGTTCCAGATTAAAGAAGACTCAAAGATCTACAACTTTGAAAGAGAAAATATTTTCGAATTCTGATGATTTCATGACCGAAATTGATGAACCATCCAGAAGTGTGTGGAGTGTAATTATTAAAAGTCATTATCAATCATTTTCAAAGCAAAATATTAATTAATTAATAATTAATAAAAATTATCAAATCAACACACCAACAAGATAAGCAATTAGTGGAGCAATTATGGATTTGGTGGAGTAATTAGTGGAGAAATTAATAATGGATTTGGTGGAGAATTTGATGGATGATTTGATGTTGGCAAATTTTGCCTATAAATACCAAGCCATTTCATTTGTAAAATTCATACTTTCTTCCTTGAAATTCTTAATGAATAAATAAGAAGATTGTATCTAGTTTGTTTATTTTTAGTTTTCAGTAATTAATTTTCAGTTTCGCACTTTCTTTATTTACTTTTCAGTTTTTACTTTCCGCAATTTACTTTTACTCACAATACTTTTCTTTCTTTAATTTTTCAGTTTTTACTTTTCAGTAATGAGGAGGTAATTTCCCAAGCTAGGGTGAAAGGTAATTCTTTTACTATTACTATTTAGATTAATCTCCCTTAAAAATAATATATTCACTATTTAAAATACTGATTAATAAAGGATACCGCTATATTGGTCGGTTGGCAATTCAATTTAATCTGGTTTAAACCTGACTAATCAAGGATACCGCCAGATTGGTCGGTTGGTAAATTTATTTTGTACCGTACCGCCTTTATGGCTGGATTATGGACAAATATTACCGCCTATATGGCTGGTTGGACTTAATTTGACTTAATCAGGATACCGCCAGATTGGTCGGTTGGTAAAATAATATCACAAGTTTATATATTATTTTATGGGAGATATCTAAATTAGTAGTAGTAAAAGTAATTCCTTTTACCTTAGCATTTTATTTTATTGTAATTTACTTTTCAGCTTTACTTTACCGCAATTACTTTCAAGCATTTTCATTTTATGTCTTTTACTTTTAAGTTTTTATTAGCCCTAGTTATGTGTGGTAACTAAATTAGTTATCTGGGGTTGTGATGAAATCCAATATCACCGTTTTATAAGGGTTAGATTATAGCTTGGGTAATATAAAGATTTATTTATTGTGTCTTAAACTTAATGCTTTTTCATTAACTGGCCATTAATAAAATTGATCTGGTAAATCTAAAATGAACTAGACATAGGGATTTTAGGTTTCAGCCTTAGACTCAATAGCCCACGATCTTCCTTGAGGATAGATAACCCTTTAATAGATTTCCTTACAGGATAGGAATATACCTGTTGGGCGGGGGTAGCCATAATTGGAACTTAAACTTAATGAATCCAGATAATTTGGTTGACATAGACATATGGTTCAATTGGGTTAAACTGGGTATTTGTGTCTGACCATCGACAGAGGCTTACACATAATTTAGTGTTCCAGGTTAATAAATCAATATATTACCCAACTTTAAGATAACCACTTCATCTTTAAAATGATATTGGAAGAAATCACAACCCTAGATAGTTTTTAATATTGAATTTTCTTAAAACCTATTTTCGACAATTTTATTTACTTGCTTTTAAATTTAGAATCGTCACCATTTCAAATCAATCAATCAAATTGTTAGATATTAGTAATCATTTGACCTCATAAAATTAATAGTTTAGATATTAAGTCCTCGTGGGATCGATATTTTTATACTACTTGAACGATACGTGCGCTTGCGTTATACGTGTGTGTTTACGCCGGTCAACGGCCAAATATTCACTCTCCATCTTTCGGTCCAATGTCACTGAACGGTTTTGTCATATCGGAGGTCCGATACCCGAAATCCAAGAAAAAACCATTAAAGTTCCTTATCGAGATTTCTACGAAAATAAGGAGTTTCCCGAGATGAAACTACCACAAAAATAATTCTCTCGTCGAAATCTACGCTTTCCCTCAAAGATCCAGTCGAGATTGGCTCAGGATCGGATGGATCGGTGCCAAATTACTCTCTTTTTCTCTATTTTTTCTTTCTTTTTCTCTCTCTCTCTTTGATTCTCTCGATGGCTGCTAGAAAAGAATGGTGAATAGTGATTAGGTTTTTTTTTTTATACCATAAGGCAATTATCAATTGTCTCCCTAAACTTGTCTCTTTTATCATTTTCAAATCTAACTTTTGTAAACTAAACAATTCAGTTCTAAAGTTCCAACACACCAAAATTAATAATTTAAAGTATGGGTAAAATAATTTCGGGGTGTTACTGACTGGTGTCATCACATGCGTATAACGCAAGCGCACGTATCGTTCAAGTAGTATAAAAAGTATCGATCCCAAGAGGACTTAATACCTAAGCTAATAATTTATGCAGTCAAATGATTACAAGTATCTAATGGATTGATTGTTTGATTTTATGATGACTTAAACTTAAAATTTATAAAACTATTCAGGGTTGTGAATTTTTCCAATACATTTTTAAAGATGAAGTGGTTATTTTATGTTTGTGTATATACTGGTTTACTAACTTGGAACACGAAATTCTGCAAAAGCCTCTGTCGATGGTCAGATGCAAATACCCAGTGTAACCCAATTAAACCATATGTCTATGTCAACCAAGTTACCTGAATTCATTAAGATTAAGTTCCAATTGTGGCTACCCTAGCCCAACAGGTATATGTCTATCCTGTAAGGAAATCTATTAAAGGGTTATCTATCCTCAAAGAAGATCATGGACTATTACGTCTAAGACTGAAACCTAAAATTCATTCGTCAAGTTTATTTTAAGTTTTCCCGATCAATCTTATTAGTGGCCAGTTAACAAGAAACATTAAGCTTAAGACTTAATAAGTAAACCTTTATATTACCCAAACTATAAAATAACCCTTTATAAACCGGTGATATTGGATTTCATCACAACCCCAGATAACGGGCTTAACTACGACACATATTTACAACTACTAAAAGCTTAAAAATAAAAGACATAAAGTAAAGTGCTGAAAAGTAAATGCTGGAAATAAAAAAAAGGTAAAAGTACAATGAAATAAAATATTGGGGTTAAAGGATCCACTTCTATTACTACTATTTTAGATATCTCCCTTAATATAATATATTAACTTGTGTGATATTACCAACCAGCCATATAGGCGGTATCCTTGATTAATCAAATTAATAATTTATTACCACCAGGCAATATCCATGCTTAGTCAGGTTAAAACCAATTTATAAATAATTACCAACCGGCCAATATAGCGGTATCTTCATTAAGTCAAGTTTAAAAGTTATTATTATAATTAAGGGATATTAATATAAATAGCAACAATAAAAGCTTTACCTTTTACCCCAGCATGGGGGAGTTACCTTCACATTACTGAAAAGTAAAAACTGAAAAATTAAAGAAAGGTAAGTACTGTGCGTAAAAGTAAATAAAATTAATTACAGAACTGAAATTAAACAAACAAGATACAATCTTCTTAGTATTCTTAAGGAACTACAGAGAATAAGGTATGGATCTGAAATGGAAATTTCGAGCTGAATTTATAGGTCTCGGCAAGCTGGGCGAGTCGCGACGCGACACCATTTACGTGTCGCAAGGCGCCGTAATTTGCAGCGACGAATTCAGATCGGCTGACACGTGTCCTGGCGGCTTGGGAACCAAATGATTACTCAATAATTGTGCTGATGTGGATTGTCGGTAGCATGTGATGGTGACACGTGGCATAAGATGATTGGCTGATGATGACGTGACTGACACGTGGCAAGCTGACTCGGCATGTGACTGATGTGGACGTCACGTGGCTGACACGTAGATGACATATGGCGATGGCGATTGTCGGCAGCATATGATGGTGACACGTGGCACGATGCATATTAGCAGATATGTTGTGATGTTGACACGTCGCAGATGCACATTAGCATACAGCGCATGTTAGCAGACTTCTCAGATTGTGACACATGGCATGACGCATTTTAGCAGGTGGCGCACGTTAGCGGTCGCGACGCAGAAGGCTTGCGCATCGCAACGCGAGAAATTACAATTTTACTATTTTGTCCGTTTTTCACTGTTTTGGCCCCAAATTACTTCCAGATAGTCCTAAAACTTTATTTATCTAGAAAATAACATAAAACACATCAAAATATTCACAAGAATCAAGAAACTATATAAAATATTATGTCAAATGAGTGGAAAATAATGATACATTTACCACTCATCAGTTACATATCTAAATCCACCATTGAAGCCTACAGACAAGGCTTTGACAATGTGAAGAAGGAGAATGAGCAGCTGCTTGAACAACTAGAGATGATCACCTTTGAATCCATGATGAAAGATAGAAGTAATTTGATGAAAGAGTATCTTGCTAGGAAAAACGTCGACTGGAAGCCAGAAAAATGGATTCGAGAGTATGATAGGCTAGTGGCCGGGCTTTCTCTTTCTACTGAAGGTGGAGAAGAAGAGAAATGAGAGGAGGCGCAATCGAATGAGGTTGGGGATAAGGAAGCTGCAATAGCTGAAGTTGAGATGATGATAACTGAAGGTCAAGAAAAGGAAAGTGAAGATGTTGATCTGTTGGGAGTCAACTCTACTACTTAAGTTCAAGATGTTCCCACCGGTGTGAACGTTGTTGCTGAAGACCAACCATCCGAGACTCCGGAAGCTTTAGGCTTGTAATTTTTTTTTGGTTTAACCTTATCCTTCCATTTTGTATAGAACTAAAATTGTCGAATGGGGAAACTAATCTTAACTAATGCATTTCGTTTAATCGTCGAACTGTTTTACAAGTTCTGAAATAACAAATCATTTATTTCTTAATCAAAACATAATTAAGCATGCATACATTACCGGTAGAATCGCTTGAGATGAATTGCGTTCCAACTATTGTGGATGGGCGTTCCATGAGCGGTTTGCAGTTTGTAAGCTCATTGCCCAAATACCTTTGTAATAACGTATGGACCTTCCTAGTTCGGTCCAAGTTTGCCATTCCCAAACTCCTTGGTGTTTTGGAAAACTTTACGCAAGACCCAATCTCCCTCTTTAAAGGTTCTGCTCCTGATATTTTTGTTGAAGTACTTGGCCATTCTCTGTTGATGGGCTGCAAGTCGTACAGAAGCTCGTTCTCTCAATTCATCAATAGTATCAAGGCTATGATTCATAAGTTGTCGATTCGAATCTTCATCAAGCCATTGGTAGCGTGGGGAAGGGATGTTTTCCTCTGTTGGAATTACTGCTTCTGTTCCAAATGCAAAGGAGAATGTGGTTTCTCCAGTTGATGATCAGATCGTTGTTCTGTAAGACCACAAGACTCCTGGTAGTTCCTCTGCCCAAACGCCTTTTGCTTTCTCCAATCTTTTCTTCAATGTGTTTATTATTGTTTTGTTGGATGACTCGGCTTAGCCATTAGCTTGTGGGAAGCATGGGGTCGAGAAGCTCAACTTGATTCCCCAATTCCTACATAATTTTTGGAAATGATGGCTGATGAACTACGAACCATTATCAGTCATGATTTCTCTAGGTATCCCTGTTGGAAAATTATGACCCATAGCATCACTATTTGTACAGATCATGGTGTTGTTGTACAAATTAACTATGTGACAAAGGAGATTGCATTCTTATCATTTATGATTAGATCACCAAGATATATAAATGATAGGAGGTCCTTATGATTGTTCCAGGATTGAGAATGATATGAGAAAGTATCAGTCCACGAAGGATAAATCATTAAATATCCCTAGTCAGAGTATTATCGAGATTGGACATCGATAAATACGTAAAAGACTAGTATTACACTTGTGCACGTTTGTGAGGGCACAATGGCATAGTTCTCATATATTTGGGTATATGATACTCATGCAAGTGTAATAGGATGTTGTGTTTTACCCGATGGTACGGGAAACAGCTTCGCTCTGGATAGACCCCCTCGGAATTCCATTGGTAGTATGACTATGTGTCTATGGAAGTACGAAACCAGGGTAGGTTTATTGGTCTTAACCTAAGACTTGCACCGCTAATACTTACGACAATCAATATACTTTGGTTTTGGTCGTCCAGGGCTTTAACCGGTTTCTGTGTACGCCTCTTCTGGGTATATCAAGAATCGTAGTGTGTTGGGTGTGATGTCAAACGGAAGTATCACTCCAGTCATAGTGGAGATGATGGTCACATAGGATACGGAACTGATTCTCTTAAATGTTGCAGCTATCGGGATATTATGACTAGGTCATGTATATCCGATTATAGAGACTAGTCACCAGACATCCGACATATGCTTCGTACGGGGCAGACACAATTCCAGCCCCAGGCCTAGCACGTGATC
>SKCR01029336.1:0-94001 GCA_019454045.1 Zanthoxylum bungeanum | reverse complement strand
ATTAAGTCAAATGGACGGTAAATATTGATATATTTACCGCTTATCACACCTCCAAACATGTAGCGAGCTTTAGGTCAGGGAATCCCAAGCCAGTTGGCTTTAGAGTACTAGGTGTTAAGACACCCTTACAGACTTAATTACTCGGATTTCAGATATCTATCCTTTTTATGTAACATATTTAATCCATGTAATGAGCTTTGGGCCAGTGACTCCCAAACAAGTTGGTTTTAGAGCACTAGGTGTTAAAACACCCCTTCGGACTTAATTACTCGGATCTTAGATGTTTTTTTTATAATATACACAAATTTTTTTTTAAAAATTCCATCGCTTTTTTAGATGCTTTCTCCAATTAAACTAGAGCACTGAATATTAAAAACTTTTCAATTACAACTCATGGCTGTATGGTACCATGCATGTTGATAATACCTGTCAACTAAGCATATGAAGATCTATTTTAGTCAGTTTTATGGAGAATTCACAAATTAAATAATTCAAAAGGAAATAAACAAAAAATTTCTTGTTACGAAATAAGTTGAGATACGTCTCAGGAGTGGAATTTCCTTACACAGCTATCTTAAACCAATTTTACCTGATTAGTCAAGTTAAAAAAACACAAAAACACAATAAAATTTTTTAGTTTTTTTTTTTTTTTTTTTTGAATTTTTGAAAATTTTTGACTAAAAATCAAATAAAAAATAAAAAACACAATGAAAAATAAAAATAAAATACTAGTCAACTATTCCCCTCCCCCAAACCTAATTTAGACATTGTCTCCAATGTCTAAAAAAAGTAGAAGAAGAGTTATAGAAAACAGTACCTGGTTAGCTGGAATTCTACTTCGAAGAAAATTAAAGTTTAAGATCCAGATTTATCCGACGCTTCTTACTACGATCATTATCAGACCAGTTTATCTTGGAAATGATATGGTCAATTTGTGGTTCAAAGGCTAAAAGTTGGTCAATTAAATCATGGGCAGTTCTGGCAGTGAAGAGAATATCTTTTACAGGCTTTGACACAAACCCATTTCTCCGGGCATCATCAAGAAACACAAAAAGAAAGTCATAAAATTCATCAATGTTAAACAGCCCAATTGGTTTCTGGTTTATGTTCAAGTTCGCCCAAGATAACACTGTAAAAATTTCCTCCATCGTGCCCAAGCCACATGGCAAAGCAATAAAAGCATCAGCACGGTTAATCATTTCCACAAGTCGTTCAAACATTGATGGTCCTATAAGATTCGCCTCTGCTAAAGGTTTTGGGATAATACCCAAAACTTGACTTTCTCATTCCTGTACCGCCCTTTAAACGTATCCTATTAGTCCAAGATTGCTACGGCCATATTCTAGATGCATATTCCTTTCATCTATGACTCTACCCAATTCATGTGCTGCCTCAACGAACTCTGGCTTAGAACCAACACTAGTACCGTAAAACACACAGATATTTACAACTCGTCTTCTTGAAGTGGCTTCCATTTTATTTTATTTTTAAAATTTGGATGTCTTCAAGAGTGCGATGACGAGCTGAATTTATAAAACCTGAAAAAGGGTGATTAATAATAGCACTAGTACCTGCCAAATGACAATTATTAACTAAACAGTAAAATATATCGTGAAAGCCAAAAAGTATGGAACCTGTCGGAGAAATAAAAGAGAATAACACAACAAATCACAATTATAGTTAAAGACAAATAGATAATAATATTTATAAGAAGTAACGACTTGATTGACATCTATGCGTCAATGACAAGCTTCCCATCCAATTTTCTTATAAATTGGCAAACAGTGTCTTTTAAAGTCAGATTCCCGAGACTTAAATGTTGTCTTTCCTTTCGAAACTTTGTACATAACATGTGAATTACGTGATGCACATATCCACTGGGATGCGTCTCAAGAGTCAATGATATGTTATCCAAATACTCCTTACTCAAGCCATCCCTAATGAATTTAATTTTATCTTCACGGTTATCAGACACCATTCCTAAAAAATGACAACGAGTATTACATGTCATGCGTGCATATTTACAGCAAACACCCATTCTTTTAGCTCTTTTTTTCTTATCATAGGTGTTTCTTCCTAAACCAGACAGATATGAAATAAAAGAGCAATCAGACTCGTGCTTCAATAATCCAACGAATGTCATTAGGAATACCTTTGATCATCAGTAGTCTCATTTGTTCTATTCGAGCTTTGTAGATTTTCATCAGAGAGTTTTGAGGGAGAGAAGGAAATTGCTTGTGAAGATTTGCGAGAACGTCTTCCATATTGTCTGTGACTTTACCTACAAAAATTAAACACACAAAAATAAAGCACACCAAATCTGAATATATACATAAATTGCATGGGTTGCCTCCCTGTTATCGCTAAGTTTAACATCGTCAGCTAGACATGACTGCTCGAACGCTAGGCTGGATATGAAAGTGTGACACTTTCATTTTGCCGCTCAAATGATTCTCCCCAGTAGTGTTTGACACGCTAGCTGACCGGCGTAAACACACACGTATAACGCAAGCGCACGTATCGTTCAAGTAGTATAAAAATATCGATCCCACGAGGACTTAATTTCTACTGTTGTTTTTAATTATTGATACTATTTATTTACAAATATCTAATTAAATGGAGAAGAGAATGATTGTTTGATTGGTTGAAAGTGTTTTACAAAATAAATAAATAAAAAGACAAAAGAAAATACTAAGGAAAATAACAAAAGACACAAAGATCTAGGGTTGTGAATCATTCTAATATCATTTAAAGATGAAGTGATTATTTTATGTTTTTGTAATAAATCGGTTTACTAAACCTGGAACACTAAATTATGCAAAAGCCTCTGTCGATGGTCAGACGCAAATACCCAGTTTAACCCAATTGACCATATGTCTATGTCAACCAAATTATCTGGATTCATTAAGTTTAAGTTCCAATTATGGCTACCCTCGCCTGACAGGTATATGTCTATCCTGTAAGGAAATCTATTAAAGGGTTATCTATCCTCAAGGAAGATCGTGGGCTTTAAGGCTAAGGCTGAAACCTAAAATCCCTATGTCTAGTTCATTTTAGATTTACCACATCAATCTTATTGGTGATCAGACAACAAGAAGCATTAAGCTTAAGACTTAATAAGTAAACCTTTTAAATTACCCAAACTATAAAATAACCCCTATAAACCGGTGATATTAGAATTCATCACAACCCCAGATAACTAACACATAACTAGGGCTAGTAAAAACTTAAAAATAAAAGACATAAAATAAAAATGCTGAAAAGTAAAAGACATAAAGTAAAAGCTGAAAGGTAAATTGCTAAAAATAAATGAAATAAAATTTAATTCAAAAAATGCTAAGTAAAATTGCTAAAAAGTAAATGAAGTAAATTACAATAAAAGAAAATACTGAGGTAAAAGGATCCACTTTTATTACTTCTATTTTAGATATCTCCCTTAATATAATATATTAACTTTGCATGATAATTACCAACCAGCCATATAGGCGGTATCCAGATTAAGTCAAATTAATAATTAATTACCAACCGACCAATCAGGCGGTATCCAGTTTAGTCAGGTTAAAACCAATTTAAATAATTACCAACCGACCAATATGGCGGTATCCTCGTTAAGTCAGGTTTTAACTAGTTTATATATTATAATTAAGGGAGATTAATCTAAATATTAGTAATAAAAGTTTTACCTTTTACCCCAGCAAAAGGGGAGTTACCCCCTCATTACTGAAAAGTAAAACTGAAAATTAAAGAAAAAAGTACTGTGCATAAAAGTAATTGCGGAAAGTAAAAACTGAAAAGTAAAGAAAAGAAAGTGCGAAAACGAAAATTAATTACTAAAAGCTATAAATAAACAAACAAGATACAATCTTCTTAGTATTCTTAAGGAATTCCTTAGAAGAAAGTATGAATTTTACAAATGAAATGGCTTGGTATTTATAGGCAAAATTTTGCCACCATCAAATCATCCACCAAATAAATTATTAATTGCTCCACTAATTGCTTATCTAATTGCTCCACTAAATCCATTATTGCTCCACTAATTTCTTATCTTGTTTGGTGGTGATTTGATAATTTTTATTAATTATTTATTAATTAATATTTTGCTTTGAAAATGATTGATAATGACTTTAATAATTACACTTCACACACTTCTGGATGGTTCATCAATTTCGGTCATGAAATCATCAGAATTTGAAAATATTTTCTCTTTCAAAGTTGTAGATCTTGGAGTCTTCTTTAATCTGGAACTTGAATCAGCCCAATCCGATATCTGAGTAAGAAGTTATGCCCAAAATACACAGATGCGCAAAACTGGAATTTCCAAAACTGCACTTCGTCAAAAACGCCCTTTCAAGTTTCAATCTCCAAAATTAATATATCAAGTCCAATAATTGCCCTTATTTGATCCACATTTCGTCCTAAATGATTTCATTGAGTCCCGATATTATTTTATCTGCAAAATAAAATAAAACATATCAAAACGTTCATCAAACCCGAGAAACTATAACGAAATATTAGGTCAAATGAGTGGGAATATAGTGATATAAATACCACTCATCACACCCCCAAACCTAACATTTTGCTAGTCCTCGAGCAAAACATAAAATAAAATAACATAAATAAAATTAACTAAGCCACTTTCGTAGGGATCACGGTTGCATTTAGCGTATGCAACAAGCCTTTAAACCCCTAGGTGTCCCTAGTGGACGAGTTGTAGTCTCGTGAGGGCTTACAGCAATGATACCCACAAACATTTTTACAAAAGTAAAAAGTTAGTTAAAACTAATGCACACAAAAGCAAAAAGACAAGAGAAAAGAGAATAAAGATGTTAGTGACTAATCAGGTGAAACTTCTATTCCAAGTTACTAGTTGTTTTGTTTTATTTTAAATTACCGAATAAGTAAATTCTCCGATTATTTTTACCATTCTTCATATACACAGTCAACAAAATATTAATCAACTCATTTTTGCCCACAACAGTCATAAGTGCAGTTGATAAGAGAGTAATATTTTTGTCCTAAAGTTCTATCAGATTTCACACCTTTTTTATAGCAATGGAATAATTTTTCTCATTTTTCTGATTTTTTCTTTGATTTTTTTTTTCTATTTTTTATTTATATACAATATCTTCCATCTATGTAACGAGTGTTGGGTCGGTGGCTCCCAAACCAGTTGGCTTTAGGGCACCAGGTGTTAAGACACCCCTACGGACTTAATTACTCAGACTTCAGATATATATATTTTTGTAGCATCTTCGATCCATGTAACGAGCTTTGGGCCAGTGACTCCCAAACTAGTTGGTTTTAGGGCACTAGGTGTTAAAACACCCTTACAGACTTACTAACCCGGATCTTAGATACTTTATTTTTGTAAATCAGAACTTTTTTTTTTTTTTACTCCATTGCTTTTTGAGATGCTTCCTCCAATTAAACTAGAGCACTGAATATTACAAACTTTTCAATTTAGCTCATGTCCGTATGTTACTATATATGTTGATAATATCTATCAATGAGCATATGAAGATTCCTTTTAGTCAGTTTTAAGGAGAATTCACAAATTAAATAATTAAAAGGAAATAAACAAAATTAACTTGTTTCGAAATAGGCTTGAGATACGTCTCAGGATGGAAACTCCTTACTCAGCTATCTTTTAAATTTACCATTTTCACCTTTTTAGTCAAAAATAAAAACAAGTAATTTTTCAATTAAAAAACTTTTTCAATTTTTTTGTATTTTTCGAAAAATTTTGGACTAAAAATAAAAATAACACACAAACTAAAAACAAGGTACTGATCAACTAATTCCCTCCCCCCCCAAACCTAAATGAGACATTGTCCCCAATGTCTTAAACAGTAAAAGGAGAGTTAAGAAGGTTGTACCTGGTTAGCTGAAAATCTACAGGAAATTAAAGGTTAAGATCCAGATTAATCCGACGCCTCTTACCACGATCGTCCTCAGACCATTTATCTTTGAAAGGATAGGGTCAACTTGTGGTTCATAGGCTATGAGTTGGTCTATTAGATCCGGAGCAGTTCTGGCAGTGAAGAGGAGTTCTTTCATAGGTTTTGACACGAACCCATTTCTCCGAGCATCATCAAGAAACACACAAAGAAAATCATAAAATCCATCAACATTAAACAGTCCAAGTGGTTTCTGGTGTATGTTCAGGTTCGCCCAAGATAGTACAATAAAAATTTCCTCCAATGTGCCCAAGCCACCTGGCAAAGCAATAAAAGCATCAGCACGGTTAATCATTTCTACCAATCGTTCAGACATACCTGGCACGATCAGTTCCTCTCCGTTTGATGATCCAATAAGATTTGCCTCTGCCAAGGGTTTTGGGATGATTCCCAAAACATGACTGCCTCCTTCCTGTACAGCCTTTGAAACGATCCCCATAAGTCCGAGATTGCCTCCGCCATATATTAAGTGCATATTCCTTGCAGCTAAGACTCGACCCAATTCCTGTGCTGCCTCTATGTATTGTGGCTTAGTACCAATACTACTACCGCAAAACACACAGATGTTTTCAACTCGTCTTCTTGAAGTGGCTTCCATTTTTTTTTTTATGTATTTCTTTTTCAAATCAGGATGCCTTCAAAAGTGTAATGATGGGCTGAATTTATAGTACCTGAAAAAGGGTGAGTAATAATAGCACTAATATCTTCCAGAGGACGATTGTTAGCTAAACAACAAAAGAAATCGTGAAAGATCAAAAAGTCTGGATCCTGTCTACGAAAATAAAGATAATTACAACAGAAAAGCAAATCAAAGCAATAATTAAGGCAACGGAATTGTGTACGCAATACGCCACTCGCTCGTATATAATTCATTAGGATGTGTCTCAAGATTTCATTCCTTACTCAGCCATCTAATGAATTGTTTCTTTCTTTCTTGATGCGAAACACAATTCCTTCTGTCTAAAAATGCTCCGTTTGTGCTTTCCCTACAAAAATAACACACAAAAAAAAAAGTTCACACAAAATATGAAAACAAATATTACAACAAATTGCATGGGTTGCCTCCCTGCTAGCGCTAAATTTTTCGTCTTCAGCCAGACGTGACTGAAATTCAGCTGTTATGGAGGTTTCAATGTCGTTTTAGATGTCCGATCAAAAACAATCCCGTGAGCGTTGCTTTTGAAGGGTCTCTTCCAACAGTAAGGTGGCAAAAATAGTTTTGTCTCATTCAGTGCTCGTGCCACCTTTTTGATTCTTGTTACTCTAGTGGTTCCTGCAAAGAAAGAAAGAAAATCAGGAGGTCTTATATGGTGCTTGACTTGGAATGGAAGTTCCATTCTTCAAGCTTCTGGGTGATATCTTTAGATTGTACTCCCCAAAACAGCGATGTTTCTCCTGAATGCTCTGGATCTTTATTAAGGTCAGACATTTGCTCCTCCATTTGCTCTACTTCTTGTCCACCTTTTCTTCACAGATGTATTGTAAAATTTTGTATTCAGCTCTTCATCTGTCATCTGTGAAATACATGCTTCAAAATTGTCAACCAGAGGATGCAAAGATGTTTCTGACATTTGGTCTTCATCCTCTGATATGACTGGAATGGATGGTTCAGATAGATCTTCTTCAAACATCATGGTAAAGCATGCTCCAAGATCTTCATTTTGAGGATTGAATGTTTGATCCTCCGTTGTTGGTGCAGTTGGTACAATAGATCAGCTTCATCCTCGTCAGAATCTGAATAATAAAAGTCAAATTGAGACTTTGCCGGTTCGGGCTCCTGAACTGATACCTCTGGTTGTTGATACTGCTCAGCCTCCTCCTCTGTTGAAGTGTCTTTGTGGATTTCTGGGTACTTAAAGGCTTCATCAGTGTCATCTGAAACTGGTTCTTGAGGTATGTAGTCCTGGTTTTCTGTGAATTGTCTCATTTGATCTGTCATCCTCTGAATGAATTCTGATTGTCTCTGAATACTTTCAAATTGTTTCTGGCTTGTTTCAAGCATTTCATCCAACTTTTGTTTCTCGAACATATCTTTGAGCATGTTTAACAACTGATCTTCCTCTGATGGTTCTGGTTGTTGATGAAAATCGCATATGGATGGTGGATAAGATGGAAAATGTGATGGTTTTTCATACTTTGAATGATTCTGAAAATTCTGCCACTCTGAAAGGTATATACATTGATCGCTCGGGTGGTTACCATCACATATTACACATCTCCCCATTTCGTTCTGTTGAGCAAATGTAGAATTGCTTGGTTCTGGCATCCAGTGATAATTGTTGGGCTGGACAACAGGCTTCAGAAAACCGGACTGTTGCTCCCAGATGTGGGGTGTATCTTCTTGTAAAGCTCGTAATCTTTCAATCTCCCAGTAGTGTTCCATTTTTCAATCACCTGAAAAAGAAAGAAATAAAAATTACAGATAAAAATAAAGAAAATTAGATACAAGTAAATTAGATAGCTTCAAAATTAACAACTCAAGAAATATAAGTCCCCGGCAACGGCGCCAAAAACTTGACCGGCGTAAACACACACGTATAACGCAAGCGCACGTATCGTTCAAGTAGTATAAAAATATCGATCCCACGAGGACTTAATTTCTACTGTTGTTTTAATTATTGATACTATTTATTTACAAATATCTAATTAAATGGAGAAGAGAATGATTGTTTGATTGGTTGAAAGTGTTTTACAAAATAAATAAATAAAAAGACAAAAGAAAATACTAAGGAAAATAACAAAAGACACAAAGATCTAGGGTTGTGAATCATTCTAATATCATTTAAAGATGAAGTGATTATTTTATGTTTTGTAATAAATCGTTTACTAACCTGGAACACTAAATTATGCAAAAGCCTCTGTCGATGGTCAGACGCAAATACCCAGTTTAACCCAATTGAACCATATGTCTATGTCAACCAAATTATCTGGATTCATTATTTAAGTTCCAATTATGGCTACCCTCGCCTGACAGGTATATGTCTATCCTGTAAGGAAATCTATTAAAGGGTTTCTATCCTCAAGGAAGATCGTGGGCTATTAAGGCTAAGGCTGAAACCTAAAATCCCTATGTCTAGTTCATTTTAGATTTACCACATCAATCTTATTGGTGATCAGACAACAAGAAGCATTAAGCTTAAGACTTAATAAGTAAACCTTAAATTACCCAAACTATAAAATAACCCCTTATAAACCGGTGATATTAAATTCATCACAACCCCAGATAACTAACACATAACTAGGGCTAGTAAAAACTTAAAAATAAAAGACATAAATAAAAATGCTGAAAAGTAAAAGACATAAAGTAAAAGCTAAAAGTAAATTGCTAAAAAATTAATGCTGAAAGTAAATTGCTAAAAAGTAAATGAAGTAAAATTACAAAAAAGAAAATACTGAGGTAAGGATCCACTTTTATTACTTCTATTTTAGATATCTCCCTTAATATAATATATTAACTTTCATGATAATTACCAACCAGCCATATAGGCGGTATCCAGATTAAGTCAAATTATAATTAATTACCAACCGACCAATCAGGCGGTATCCAGTTTAGTCAGGTTAAAACCAATTTAAATAATTACCAACCGACCAATATGGGTATCCTCCTCGTTAAGTCAGGTTTTAACTAGTTTATATATTTAATTAAGGGAGATTAATCTAAATATTAGTAAAAAGTTTTACCTTTCACCCCAGCAAAAGGGGATTTACCTCCCTCATTACTGAAAAGTAAAAACTGAAAATTAAAGAAAGAAAAGTAATGTGCATAAAAGTAAATTGCGGAAAGTAAAAACTGAAAAGTAAAGAAAAGAAAGTGCAAAAAAACGAAAATTAATTACTAAAAGCTATAAATACAAACAAGATACAATCTTCTTAGTATTCTTAAGGAATTCCTTAGAAGAAAGTATGAATTTTACAAATGAAATGGCTTGGTATTTATAGGCAAAATTTTGCCACCATCAAATCATCCCCAAATAAATTATTAATTGCTCCACTAATTTTATCTAATTGCTCCACCAAATCCATATTGCTCCACTAATTTCTTATCTTGTTTGGTGGTGATTTGATAATTTTATTAATTATTTATTAATTAATATTTTGCTTTGAAAATGATTGATAATGACTTTTAATAATTACACTCCACACACTTCTGGATGGTTCATCAATTTCGGTCATGAAATCATCAGAATTTGAAAATATTTTCTCTTTCAAAGTTGTAGATCTTGGAGTCTTCTTTAATCTGGAACTTGAATCAGCCAATCCGATATCTGAGTAAAAGTTATGCCCAAAATACAACAGATGCGCAAAACTGGAATTTCCAAAACTGCACTTCGTCAAAAACGCCCTTTCAAGTTTTCAATCTCCAAAATTAAATATATCAAGTCCAATAATTGCCCTTATTTGATCCACATTTCGTCCTAAATGATTTCATTGAGTCCCGATATTATTTTATCTGCAAAATAAAATAAAACATATCAAAACGTTCATCAAACCCGAGAAACTATACGAAAATATTAGGTCAAATGGGTGGGAATAAGTGATATAATACCACTCATCACTACTGTTAACTTGAATGTGTTATTGGACTAGGGTTGTATATCTCAACTAATTCATAGGGTAACACCTGAGAATCACAAATGGACCTGACCACTTTGATTTCAGCTTCTGATAAAAGTTTCAACCGTGAATTGTATAACAACACCTTGATCCCTAGTTCCAGTTGTCTGCGTACTATTTTTTTTTATCATGACATTTCTTGTCTTTTCTTTATACAGTCTGGCATTATCATAAGCCTGTAGGCGAAATTCCTCCTCCATTCGTTGAGTTGTGGAGCCTTTTCTCTCATGCTGCCTGTAGATCAAGATTTAACTTCTTAGTGCCATCACATTTTATGGTCAGCTCCACTGGCAAGATGGCATGCTTCCCAAACACCATTCGATATGGAGACATACCAATAGGTGTCTTGTAAGCTGTCCGGTAAGCCCATAATGTGTCATCTAGTTTTGTAAACCAGTCCTTCCTTGTTGATCCAACGGTTCTCTCCAAGATTCTTTTGATCTCCCTGTTTGAAACTTCAACCTGTCCATTTGACTATGGATGGTAGGCAGTGGCAACTTTATGAGTAACTCCGTATTTAGATAGGAGTGCATCGAAGTATATGTTGCAGAAATGTGTACCACCATCACTGATAATTGCCCGAGGTGTTCCGAAGCGAGTGAAAATATTCTTTTTATGGAATTTTATCACCATTTTGAATCATTTGATGGCAGTGCTATTTTTTCAACCCATTTGGAGACGTAGTCTACTGCAACTAGTATGTACATGTTTCCGAATGATGGAACAAAGGGTCCCGTAAAATCAATCCCCATACATCAAATATCTCTACTTCAAGAATATTTTACAGAGGTCCTTCATTTCTCCTCAAATATTTCCCGTTCTCTGGCACCTGTCACATTGAAGAGCAAATGAGTAAGCATCTTTAAACAGAGTGGGCCAGAACAAAAATGATTATAGGACTTTGGCTGTAGTTTTATTTTCTTTAAAGTGTCCGTCGTATGGTGATAAATGACAATGCTGAATGAAACTGTTGACCTCCTCATGTGGAACACAATGCCTCAGTAATTGATCAGCACATCATTTGAACAAGTACGGCTCATCCTAGACATAATGTTTGACTTCTGTGAAGAACTTCTTTCGTTGTTGATGAGTCCATTCCAACGGCCATTTTCCCGATACTATGTAGTTTATATAGTCCGCATACCAAGGGACATCTTGTTGTTTCATGGCAAACAACTGTTCATCTGGAAAGGTTTCTTTGATTGTCAGTTCATTTCCAACTATTTCTCCTTTCTTGAGCCTCGATAAGTGATATGCCACTTGGTTTTCTGTCATTTCCTGTCTCAGATGTCCACGTCAAATTCTTCCAATAGAAGAACCCAACGGATCAATCTGGGTTTGGCATCTTTATTCGTAATCAGGTATTTGATTGCTGAATGATCTGTGTAGACCACCACTTTGGGACCCTTAGCAAACACAACTATGAGCAACTCCTTTTCAGTGGTTGTGTAGTTGAGTTGAGCTTCATTTAGAGTTCTGCTGGAGTATTAAATGGTATGGAAAATTTTTGTTTTGCGTTGTCCCAAAACTGCACCTATAGCATCGCACATCACCTCAAATGGAATGGTCCAGTCCTGTGCTAATAGGATGGGGGCATAGATCAGATTCTATTTTAAGATCTCAAAAGCTTCGTGGCATTCTTTGGTGAAGTTGAAAGGCACGTCTTTCTCTAGCAGATTGCACAGAGGTTTATCAATCTTGGAGAAGTCTTTGATAAATCTTCTGTAAAATCCTGCATGTCTATGAAAACTGCGAATCCCTTTGACAGATGATGGTGGAGGTAGTTTTTCAATTGTCTCAATCTTTGCTTTGTCTACCTCGATTCCCTTTTGTGAGATCCGATGTCTCAGGACAATGCCTTCATGTACCATGAAGTGGCATTTCTCACAGTTGAGTACTAGGTTGGTATCTTCGCACCTTTGTAACACCTTTTTCCAGATTTTGCAAGCAGTGGTCGAACGAGTCTCCAAACACAGATAAAACATCCATGAAACCATACATACTTTGTTCCAACATGTCTGAGAATATGGCCATCATGCAACGTTGAAATGTGGCAGGAGCATGACATAATCCAAATGGCATCCTGCAGAAAGCAAAAGTACTATACGGACATGTAAACAAAGTTTTCTCCTGATTTTCTGGGGTGAAGGCAATCTGATTGTACCCCGAGTATCCGTCCAGAAAATAATAGAACTCATGTCTCGCTAGTCTGTCTAACATTTGGTCAATGAATGGCAATGGAAAATGATCTTTCCTTGTTGCTTTGTTCAGCTTCCTGTAGTCCATGCATACTCTCCATCCAGTCACTGTTCTTGTTGGAATCAGCTTGTTCTTTTCATTTGTGACTATAGTAATTCCTCATTTCTTTGACACACATTGCATATGACTCACTCAAGTGCTGTCAGAGATGGGGTAAATGATGTCGGAATCCAACCATTTGATAATTTCTTTCTTCACGGCCTCCTTCATGATTAGATTTAGTCTCCGTTGATGCTCCATTGTGGCTTTGTACTCATCGTTCATCATAATGTTTTGCATGTAAAATGATGGACTAATGCCTCGAATGTCTGCTATAGTCCAGCCAATGGCTTTCTTGTGTTCTCGTAACACTCTCAGCAACTTATCTTCCTGCTCAAATGTTAGCGACGAATAAATAATCACAGTTAAATCAAAAGAGTTTTCTAAGAATGCATACCTGAGATGGCTCGGAAGTAGCTTTAGTTCCATCTACGGTGGTTCTTCAATCGAAGGCTTGATTCGCTCATTTTTCGGTAGTTCCAAACTTTCCACATGTGGTGTCGATTTGAAACGAAATGGTCTGTCAAGATAGTTGATAATTCCATAATTTCATCATCTAGCTCACTGTCAGTCATGTTGGTGATGCAAGCTTCAAGTTTATCTGTGGAAAGTTACATTGCATCAGTATCTTCGATGATATTATCTAAAACATCAATTCTGAAATATTCCTCCTCTTGTTCATCACTCGGGAATTTCATGGCTTTGCAAACATTGAATGTAACTTATTGGTCCTGCACTCTCATGGTTAGTTCTCCTTTTTGTACATCAATAACTGTTCGACCTGTAACCAATAATGGTCTCCCGAGGATGATAGGTATATCTTTGTCTTTTTCCATGTCAATGATAATAAAATCTGAAGGGAAATGAATTTATCGACTTTAAGCAATACATCTTCCACTACACCTCTCGGAAATATGAGCGATCTGTCAGCAAGCTGCAGAGTAACAGAGGTGGGCATTGCTTCTCCAATCTGTAGTTTCCTGTAAATAGACAAATGCATCAAGTTAATGATGGCACCTAAGTCACACAAAGCCTTACCGAATTAATGTTCTCCTATGGTGCAAGGGATAGTGAAACTGCCAGGATCTTTCAAATTTAGGGGAAGCTTCCTCTGAATGATGGTGCTGCATTCTTCTGTCAATGTTACTATCTCATAATCTCCCAATCTCCGCTTTCGTGAAAGAATGTCTTTCATGAATTTGACATAGCTGAGCATTTATTCCAACGCTTTTACAAATGGGATGTTGATATGCAGCTTTTTGAAGATCTCCGGGAATCGAGCAAACTGCTTGTCTAGTTTATTTTTCTGGAGACGCTGTGGAAAATGTGGAGGTGGAGTGAATTTTTCTCGATAATTTTCTTTTGCCTCTTTCTCCTCCATCTGTGGTTCTGCTTTGCTGATTTCTTTTAGAACTTCCTCAGTGGATGCCTTGACTCCAACATCTTTGTTGATCTCAGTACCGCTTTTCAAAGTAATTGCTTGACATTGCTCCTTCCCTCGGTTCCTTGGATTTGGTTCTGTGTTGCTAGGAAGGGTACCTTGCAGTCTGTAACTTTGAGCATTGGCCAGTTGTCCTATTTGATTTTCCAGTGGCTTTATAGATGCTGATTGGCTTTGATTGAATGCTTTTTGGGCTTGAAATATAGCATCGTACTTGGCTTCTTGCTTTTTGAACATCTCTGCAAGCAATTCTTTTATTTTTGGTTATTTTTCATACTTCTGGCCTTTGTTTTGCTGTTGGAATCCGAGTGGTGGATTGTTCTTTTTCCCTGAATTGTTGCTCCATGCGAAATTGGGATGATTCATCCACCCTGGATTGTAGGTATTGAAATATGGATTATTTCCCTGTCTGTTGAAATTGTTGACATAATCCACCGTCTCACCATGTTGGTTTGCCTCTGGTGCTCCTCCATATGGTGAACTTATGGCACCTATGATATTTACAACTCGCATGCTAAGTGTTTACAGGTATTTGCACATCTGCTCCAGCTTGGTATTCATTGCTGTGTTGGCTCTGACTTCGTGGATTCCTGTTATTCGTTGGATCATGCACTTTGTTGTTGGCCACAAAGAATTGTTTTTGGCTATTTCTTCAATTAAGTACAGGCCTGATCTTCTCATTTTTCCATTAAAGCTCCTCCAACAACAGCATCAATTTTGGTTCTTATTAGTCTAGAAAGTCCATTATATAAGGTTTGGACTTGTAGCCACTTTGCAATCTCATGGTGATGATATTTTCTGAGCAACTCCTTGTATCTTTCTCAAGCTTCGCAGAGGGATTCTGAGTCATGTTGCATAAAGGATGTGATGTCATTCCTCAGCTTTGCAGTTTTGGCTGGGGGAAAGTACTTTGCAAGGAATTTGGTGGCTAGAGTGTTCTAAGTTGTGATGGAACCTGCTGGTAGTGAATGTAGCCAAGCCTTAGCTCTGTCTTTCAAAGAATATGGAAACACACGCAGTCTCATTGCTTCTTATGCTGCTCGGTTGTAATTGAATGTGCTGCAAACTTCCAAGAAGTTACTGATGTTGGCATTAGGATCTTCAGTTGCATTCCCCACAAACTGAACTGATTGTTGTATCATCTGAATGCATGTTTTGATATCACACGCATTTGCTGGTAAGGGAGGAAATACAATACATGAAATGAAGTTGTCAACCACCGGAATAGTTCTGTCTCGAATAGGAATTGATGGTGCAACTTCCAAAGGTTCAGGTTCCATGTTGATGATTGCTTATTGACCTTCTCGACTTTCCCTTCTCAACTGTCTAATGGTTCTTTCAATTTCTGGGTCAAGCGGACGGATTTCAAAGCTTGTGGTTCTTCTCATGTAGTGTCTGAGAACCTGAAACACAAGAAAACAAAAATAATAAGTAAAAATAAATTACACATAGCTAAAAGTATCTAACCCCAAAATAATAGTGAAAGATAAATAAGTCCCCGGCAACGACGCCAAAAACTTGATCGGTGAAATCACACACATTACGTAAGTGGACCTATCGCTCAAGTAGTATAAAATGTATCGATCCCACGAGGACTTAATACCTAGGCTATCAATTTGTGAAGTTGAATGTTTACAAGTATCTAATAGATTGATTATTGATTGGTTGGTGATTTTAAACTAAAGACAAGTAAATAAAATAGTACGAATGTGAATTAAAGGAAAATTCAATATTATAAAACTATCTAGGGTTTTGAATCCTTCCAAAATCTTTTAAAGATGAAGTAGTTATCTCACATTTATGAAATATATCGGTTTATTAACCTGAAACTCGAATTTATGCAAAAGCCTTTTCCGATGGTCAGATGCAAATACCTAGTGTAACCTAATTAATTATATTCCTATGTTAACCAAGTTACATAAATTCATTAAGATTAAGTTCCAATTATGGCTACCCCCCAGCTCGACATGTATATTTCTATCCTGTAAGGAAATCTACCTAAGAGTCTCTTGCCCCAAGGTGAGATCGTGAGCTATTGAGTCTATGACTGAAATCTAAAATCTCTTTTCCAAGTTCATTTTAAGTTTACCAAATCAATCTTATTAATGGCCAGTTAACAAGAAGCATTAAGATTAAGGCTCAATAAATAAACCATTATATTACCCAAAATGTAAAATTAACCCTTTATAAACCGGTGATATTAGAATTCATCACAACCCCAGATATGGTATTTAGTTACAACACATATCTAGGACTAGTAAAGACATAAAAATAAAGTAAATGACATAAAAAAAGCTGTAAATAAAAAGATAAATAAATAATAAAGAAAATGATGGGGTTCGAGGATCCACTTTTATTACTTCTAATTTAGATATCTCTCTTATTATAATATATAAACTTTTCATGACATTACCAACCGTCCATATAGACGGTACCTTGATTAAGTCAGATTTATGATTAATTCCAACCGACCATAAAGGCGGTATCTAATTTAGTCAGGTTAAAATCAATTTAATTAAGTCCAATCGACCAAAATGCGATATCCCATTAAGTTAGGTTTTAAATAGTTTATACATTATAATTAAGGGGGATTAATCTAAATATTAGTAATAAAATCTTAACATTTCACCCCAGCAGAGGGGAGTTACCTCCTCATACTTGAAAAGTAAAAATAAAGACTGAAAAGTAAAGTAAAGAAAGAACTATTGCGTAAAATAAAAAATTAAATACATAAAGCTGTAAATAAACAAACAAGATACAATCTTCTTAGTATTCTTAAGGAAATCCCCAGAAGAAGGTATGAATTGGAATTCTTATTTTGGCCTCAATTTATAGGCAAATTTTGGTCTCACGCGTGGCGACGCGTGGAACATCGCGCGTCGCGACGCGCCGTTGATTTGTGACGTGTGTCAGGCATTTCCTGAGATGATGACACGTGGATGTCGGTAGAATTATTGGCTAATTATTGGCTTGGCATCATGACACGTGAGGTTCTACACGTCGTGACGCTGACGTCATACTGACATAAGCAATGACGCGTGTCGCTGATGAGTGTCGGCAGCATGTGATGATGACATGTGCCCGACATATGATAGCAGATTTACTGTGATGTTGAGACATGGTCGGCATGTTAGCAAGTGCGTATGATAGCAAGTTTCTCTGATTTTGACACGTGGTCGGGGCAAGTAAACGGTCGCGACGCAGAAGTATTGCGCGTCGCGACGCAGAATTCCAATTTTTCCTTTTTTGTCCATTTTTCATTGTTTTGGCCCCAATTTGATTCCAGTGATTCCCAAAACTTTATTTATCTGTAAAATAACACAAAATACATAAAAACATTCATAAAACCCGAAAAAAATACAAAATATTAGGTTAAAGGTGAGGGAAATAGTGATATATTTTCCGCTCATCACCCATGTATCGGGTCACGATAGCAAGCTTTGCGCGTCGCAACGCTCACTCGAACAGGCTGAGATAGAGAGCTTCATTTGTTTCATGATGCGACACTGAGGGTTGGGCGTCGCGACGCTCATACGATAAAACTGAAACAAAGGCCACCATTTCATTGCACGTCGCGGCTGTTGGACAATTATGACCCATATCATCTCTATTTGTACAGAACATGGTGCTGTTGTACAAATAAACTATGTGACAAAGGAAATTGCTCTTTTATCATTTTATAATTGGATTACCTGGATATATATATGATCAAAGTCCATATGATTAGTACCGGATTAATAAGATATGAGACAATATTAATCCACCTAAGGTTTAATCATTAAATATCCCTAGTCGTAGTATTATCGAGACTGGACATCGATAATGCGGAATAAACTAGTATTGCACTTGTGCGCATTATGGAGGCATAATGGCATAGTTCTCATATATTTGGGTATTGGATACTCATGCAAGTGTAATAGGAGGTTTTTTTTTTTACCGATGGTACGGAAACATCTTCGCTCTAGATAGACCCCTCGGAATCCCATTGGTAGTATGACTATGTGTCTATGGGAATCCGAATCAGGGTAGGTGTATTTGGTCTTAACCTGAGACTTGCATCGCTAATACTTGCGACAATCAATATACATTGGTTTTGGTCGTCCGGGGCTTTAACAGGTTCTGTGTACGCCTCTTCTTGGTATACTGAGAATCGTAGTGTATTGGGTGTGATGTCAAGATGGAAGTATCACTCCAGTCATATGGAGATGATGATCACGTAGGATACAGAACTAGTACTCTTTAGTACTATAGTCATCGGGATAATATGACTAGGTCATGATTATCCGATTATAGAGACTAGTTACCAGAGATCCGATATATACTTCGTACGGGGCAGACACAATTCCAGCCCTAGGTCTAACATGTGATATCGATACAGGATCGTAATACGCAATACTATGTATACTACGCCTGACACAGATTACATATTCCTTAAAAGAATATTTCCGGAGAATTGGGTAGGCACGGTGCTTTGCTAGAAGCCAACCATGTCTTGTAAATCGGTAAAAACGTGTACGGGGCACGCACGTATTCGGATAGTCCGATAACCGGATTTACTGCCAACATATCCAAGGATCTCATAGGTCGCTTCCCGAAGATTCACCGATGACGTATGACTCGAACATAATTAATATGGGATTAATTATAAGAGAGAGAAAATTAATCTAGGATTAATTACGGAAAGATTTTATCTGGGATAAAATTCAATTAATAGAGAGAGAACGATTAATTCGGAATTAATCGATAAAATAATATATTCGATATATGAAATGAAATTAGATTTTATAACGGAATTAAAATTGTATTTTATTTCGGGCGAACGAATTAATTTAGAATTACTTCGCAAGCGACTTTGAATAGTAATTTTGCTAGGCATAATTATTTAATTAAATTTGATTTAATAACGTCGCAACGGAAAATTCGTTAATTCGGAATTAACGAACCCGGGCCCAGAATGTGTTTGCAGGCCCACTAGGATTTTGAATTCAAGTGCGGCCCACGTGTCACATCACAAGTCACATCACTTGTCTTTCTCATCACTTTTTGTGATGGAAGTTAGTGTGATGTGATGTTGGCTTGTTTTTCACACAAGTTAGTAAAGTGATGGACATTTACCAACTTTGATTTTGGTATATCAATATTTTATTTTTGGAAAGTCAAATAACACATAACACATTCACTCATCTCTTCTCTCTTCTCCATCATTAACGCCATTTGCTCTCTCCCTCTCCAAATCTTGGCTTGGCCGAGAGTTACAAGAAGGAACTTGGGGATTTTTGTTACAAAAATCTCCATTGCTAGCACATCAAAGATCATACAAAGGTGATATGGAAACCTTTCCCAAAAGTTTGGAATCAAACTTGGAGGCTTGGAGCTCAAACATACAATTAAAGAGGAGCTTGGAGCAACTTCAAAGGAAGCAAATTTTTTATTGTCTACACATCCATCCAACCGTTCAATGTGAGTATATTTCCGCTATATTCCTTTGCGTATTCACACATGTTTTATTCTTAATTGATCTTGGACTTGTTCTTAGAGAACCCAACAATGGTATCAGAGCCGAATTTAAGCATGAAATGGATTAGGGTTTATATACTTGGATTTTGGTATTTTTTTTCTTGGAGCATGATTTTATCAAATTGAGTGTTTAAGTATGCTTAGATAATGACAACTAAGAGTTATGCATGATTAATTTTATGAAAAATTGATTGGATTAATTTTCCCCAAATTTGAGGGCTTGGCCGAATATAGAGACCCTTTTGTAGCTCATGGTGATTTTGATTTTAAGTCATTGGATGTGTTTAGAATGTTTGAATATAATGATTTGTGATTTAATTGGATTAAAATCAAAATCGGATATAAAAATCCCATGATTGTCGTGAGCCTTGGAGAGCATGTTGGATTGATTTTGCTTCAATTTGTGTTGGACATAAGTTGATTAATTAAAGCATGATTAATTAATGTAATTGATGTTTTGAAATATTAATTTAACTAATTAATTATAGCTAATACACTTTAATTAAATAATTGTGATATTTGGAATATTGTGATTAAATAAATTAGCCTTTAATTTTGAATTGGGCTAATGTTGTTGTATTGGGCTTAATGGGCTTGGTTGGGCCAAGTTTGGTTTAGGATGATTGGTTGGATCCAATTGGGCCTAAAACCATTTCCATAAAGTCCAAATATGATAATTGGGCCTTTAAAATTTTAATTGGGCCTAATGGGCCGAAATTAATTTTATGGCAAATAGGGTGATTCCTTTATTGGGCCTTGGCATTTGGGTTTGACCCATATTGGCCAAAACCCATGCCTTAAGAAATTAATTGAAAGCCCATTGGACTTTAATTAAATTGACATTGGATGTTAATTGGGCTTTGAGACCCATAAAGATTGGATTTGGAATCCAAGTCGAAAAATGAACATTTAAAGTGTAATTATTTAATTTGAAATTAAATATAGAATTAGTATTGAATACAAATTAAATTGGATTTAAAATTGTAGTTTGATATAATTCAAGAATTCGCACTTTGAGTACTTATTCTTAAACGAGTTGGACTCACGCAAATCACATCGTTGTTTGAACATTGGATGGTCATTAATCAAAGATTAATTAATTGGATTAGATTGATTGATAACATGGTTTGTGTGAATACATGGATGTATTGTATGAATAATGTATATCGGATGGATATTAGAAGGGTGAGGGCAATTTTGGAAATTATTGTAATAAATTTAGAATTTATTAAATTGGACATGCGCGTCCAGCCTTTATCTCTTGACTCTTTGTAATTCTCTTCCACCAATTCCCCTCAATGTAAATGAGGTTTCTTTAGAAGTATTATGTAATTGGGTAGAAGTTAGAATAGTACTAGCCGGGGAGAGGAAAGAGAGTGATTTGTTCTAGGAATAATTTGTGAGATATCCATCCGTATATCATTATTAATTTATTTATCGCGCCTTATTATGCTTTTAGAATGCATGTTTAAGGGTGTATGATGAGACCTAATCAAAGATAATAAATTGGTTGCCAATTTACGCGAAAAACCTTCAACCAAATATTAAGCGTTTTTCCTTCCATTGAGTGATTCTCTCTCAAGATCCAAGATTGACACTGGTTTGTTGGCCAAAGTCAAGACCTTTGTCCATCCCGGATGTGTTTGAATCATGAAGGCTTTGTTCCATATCGTATGTCTTGTCCAAGTTGTGATTTTTTGGCCAAAGTCAAGATCACTTCTTGTCCATCGACATCGATTACGAAGCTTTCCAAAGTCAATGGGTTCCGCTTAACTGGAATCATTAAGCTTGTTGTGCCAAAGCCAAAGCTTAGTTGATTCAGAGGAAATAGGTTAGGAAAATATATTGGATATATTGGCATATATATTGTGTATATGTTTCGGACTTGGAGGTCCACCTACCGGATCTAGGAATTGGATGAGATTCAATTGATCTTAGAGATCTACCTAGTTAAATATCATACAGCTTGTTGGCCAAAGTCAAGGTTGTGTGTTATTTAACGGGATCATAGCCCACTAGGAAACTAGGTTTCCCGAGTACTCCACAGAGGGTTAAAGGCTCGCCGAAAAATAGTGGGAGGCAAGTATTAAATTTGCAATTTCGTTTAGATACTTGCCAATACGCGTTCATTTCATTTTTCGTCATTAAAAATTTCTATAAATATATTAGTTGGACTAATATTCAATTGTTGTTTTAATTAAACAGTTGCTATGTATTCAAACTACTTCATTTATAGTTGATTATATAAATTGGATTATAGTAATCAATATATTTGAATTTAACCAATCAAATAGTAGTTGATTATATAATTAGACTATAGAAATCATTATATTCGTTCGTACCCGAAATCATTGATTGGATAGTTGGACTATTGAAATCAAGATAGCTGAAAGATTAGCGTTTAAAACATAATCCTAGGTGAAAATGTCTTTAAGCGGCTTCAATTTTCAGATTGGGAATAGAATCTTAGGATAGTTCTGGGAACCGAGAAGTTACTTTATTTGATAGAGTGACATCTCGGGCCTGAGCCCGGAGTTGAGCAAATAGTGGAGCATGAGTTTTGGAAGACTCATGGTGATGATAACTTTAGTGCTCAATCTGTTATGCTTGCCGCAAGGACTCCTTAATTTCTTCGTCACAACTAAGGATTAGATCATTATAGTATGATATTGAAATTGAAGGATCTTCATAGATCTTTTCTTAGATCTTAGAAGTACTAATTGTAAAAGAAAACTCTTAGAGAGTTAATGGCTATGCTCAAGTAGACAGAGCTAGAGCTTGCAAAAGGGTAAGAAGCGCAATGTGCATCTTACTTCAACATCCCAAAAGGTCAAGGCTTGGCCAAAGGCTTCTAGGGATATGAAAATGGGCAAAGGCATAATCATCATAGTCTTCTTGGAAGACAAAAGACATATCCTAAGATTTCTGCCTAAGCTGTGGCAAACAGGGTCACTGAAAGCGTGACTTCCATATGGACAAAGGCATACATGAAGGAAGTGAAGACGGGCAAGGCTCCGGCTTCAGGTATGTTTGTTATAAACATGTCCACTGCTGGTTTTAAAATTAGATTTTAGATACTGGATGTGGTACATAAATGTATGTACTGATGTGCGGGATCTGCTGATTAGCATGAGACTGGCTTCAGATGAGATCGACCAATGAGTCAAAAATGGGACGAGAGTCACTATTTTAACCGTAGAAACCTAAGTTTTGGAACTGCCCTTTGGGCATGTACTTAAATTAGGAAAATGTTAAAATGTACCTATTTTGACTAGAAATATTATCTCTATATCTAGTATAACCCATTGCGGGTATACCTTTATATTATAGAACACTAAGTGTTAGTTTATAAAGATGGTATTGAGATAAACACATTAGATGTGAATAACAGTATTTATATTTTGAATATAAATTAATCTCATACATATAGCATGACAAACAAATAGCTCAAACTGAATTAATCAAATGAGACTTATTAGTGGCATTGTTGTCTGGGACACATTAAACAAGACTCGTATATCCACACTTTCGAAGAGTGGATACTAGGACGGATTTGATTCTAATTCAAATGATGTCTACGAATCTAGTTAATTAGGCAAAGTGCCTAAAACATCTTTTACTTGGTAAAAGTGCAAGTGCCACCGATCTGTTAGCCCTCGTTCATAGTGACGTTAGTGGGCCCATGTCTAGCTAGGCTAGAGGTGGATATGAATACTTCGAAACCTTTACGGATGTGGCATCGTGTTACGGTTATGTGTTTCTTGTGAAACACAAATCGAAAATTTTTGATAAATTCAAAGAGTTTCGACACGAAGTAGAAACACAGACCGGCAAGAGTATTAAAACATCACGATTAGACCGTGATGGAAATACTTAAGCAATAAGTTTCTCGACTATTTGAAAGAGTATGGTATTCTTTCATAGTGGACTCCTCACGGAACACCTCAATTTGACAATGTGTCCGAACAGAGAAACCGAACTTTGTCGGACATAGTAAGGTTGATGATGAGTCGCTCTAAGCTACCAATCTCCTTCTAGGGATACGCATTAAACAGTGCAATACTCATTTTGAATAAGGTTCCATGAAAATCTGTTAGACAGACTTCATATTAGATACAAACAGGAAAGAAACCGGGTTTTCTCATTCCTGAAGATTTCGGAATGCTGGGCATATGTTTGGATGATACCAATCTTCGGTACGCACGTATTCGGATAGTCCGATAACCAGATTTACTGCCAACATATCCAGGGATCTCATGGGTCGCTTCCCGAAGATTCACCGATGACGTATGACTCGAACATAATTAATCTAGGATTAATTATAAGAGAGAGAAACATAATCTAGGATTAATTGCGGAAAGATTTTATCTGGGATAAAATTCAATTAATAGAGAGAGAACGATTAATTCAGAATTAATCGATAAAATAATATATTCGATATATTAAATGAAATTAGATTTTATAAGGGAATTAAAATTGGATTTTAATTCGGGCGAACAAATCAATGATGGCTTCTAGATTTGACTCGACTTACTGTGACTTCAAACTATTCCATCTCATGCTTCTTATCTGTGTTCCATTGAACTTATTGGTTTGGCTATCTAGCCGTCTCACAATTCGTCTAATTTATCAAATGCACTTCTGTAAAGATTCTTCTCCTTACTGAGCTCTAAGTGGAGGGGTGGGTATATGCATTCCATAGAGATTTGTGAACACGCATTTCTATTATTTACTATTTGTTCCATTGAAAACTACATCGACTATTCCATGTCTTAAAGTTCCTTAATATTTATCAATCAACCCAAAGTCTTCATTTATTTACTGTCCTCAAGTTACATTATCTATTAGCTTTAGGTTGTGTTGTTGAGGCTAGTAGTCGTTCGTCTTATGAGTTTTCTTCTGGATCCCAACTTCTTGCTATAGATTACGGCTACAATACTCTGCCCTATTGCCCGTACTTGTACTTTTGCTAACTTCTTAGTGTATTCAATTCTTATGGGTCTGCTCTTTTAAACTTACATAGGTTCCTACTGGTATTGGTCTGATCTATAAGTTCTCACTAGTACTGTGAACTTGCTCATGTTGGCTCGGGTTATTATTTGTCTGACCTTATAAGTCTCCATGTTCTCTTCTGGGTAAACCGTCTTTCCAAATTCACTACTTCTGTCTTAGAATATTAACGTTATGCGAACTGAGTTTCCGTACGGTTATCTCAGTTCGCATAACGTTTGGCTATCTAGCCGTCTCACAATTCATCTAATTTATCAAATGCACTTCTGTAATGATTCTTCTCCTTACTGAGCTCTAAGTGGAGGGGTGGGTATATGCATTCCATAGAGATTTATGAACACGCATTTCTGTTATTTACTATTTGTTCCATTGAAAACTACATCGACTATTCCATGTCTTAAAGTTCCTTAATATTTATCAATCAACCCAAAGTCTTCATTTATTTAATGTCCTCTAGTTACATTATCTATTCTTACTATGTAGACTAAACTTCATTATTACTAGCCGTATCCTTTTGAATTGTTTCTATATTCTATCTATTAGCTTTAGGTTGTGTTGTTGAGGCTAGTAGTCGTTCGTCTTATGAGTTTTCTTCTGGATCCCAACTTCTTGCTATAGATTACGGCTACAATACTCTGCCCTATTGCCCGTACTTGTACTTTTGCTAACTTCTTAGTGTATTCAATTCTTATGGGTCTGCTCTTTTAAACTTACATGGGTTCCTACTGGTATTGGTCTGATCTATAAGTTCTCACTAGTACTGTGAACTTGCTCATGTTGGCTCGGGTTATTATTTGTCTGACCTTATAAGTCTCTTTGTTCTCTTCTGGGTAAACCGTCTTTCCAAATTCACTACTTCTGTCTTAGAATATTAATGTTATGCGAACTGAGTTTCCGTACAGTTATCTCTCTATGCTGGCACAGGCTGGAACAATCATTTTACGTCTTTACGGATGTCGACGTTCCTTGTTATGGTATTCTATTTCGTGGTATAGTCTATTACTTATATAAGATAGGTATGAGATAGACTCTTTTAAGACGGCTTTTTCAACCGATATAACTGAGGGGGTGAGAATATGAGTAGTTCAGGGTCGTATCTATGTCGGATTTATTGGATAAGGTAACTAATCATCTCCGCTTACGACCTTCATTTTCTTGTTTATGGGCTTGGGTTTACGGATCCATAATCTCTTCTCCCTTTTTGACGTCTCTAGTCTATCGGGTCTCCCATGTCTAATTCTGATTTCTTACCTCTCTTATGCTTCTGACTATCCTTTGTTATTTATAGAGTTTGCTATCTATACGGGGTACTCAAAGGCTATTGGTTTGGCTTGAAGGAACTTTTTTAAGGAAGAAATGAATCTTACAAAAGGGATGAGACCTTACATAGGTAGATTTGGCACTCTTATTCTTACTCAGGCTTGCTATATTCCTTTTACTGCTATAAGTTCTAGTGTTCTTTTTATCATTTATTTATGTATCTCTCCCACTAACTATCTCTGGTTGCTTGAACATCTATGTATCATTCTTTACTTTTTCTTTCTAATTTTCTCTTCCCACTCCCGGAGTGAAATATTCTTATAAACTTACAGTCTATCTTCATAACTTGCCTTGGACATTTCGAAAATGAACCAGGGTAACTAAGAAAGGATTTTCAAAGAATACAGTTACTTCATAAGGAAGAATATTCGAATAATTCAGGAATTCATACTAACATGTCTATAGAACTTTGAGGACGTACTCGAGGATCAGATACTGGAGAGGTAATGCCTCGCATACTAGTACCCCGAGCATACTACGTATACAAGACCCCAAGACTCTGCCTACTGCAGTCACCGACTACCTAGACCATGCTCTGATACCATCTTTATAACATCCCCAATCCAGATATGCTACCGGCAGTGAATAGGCCGTCCTATCCCCATGAGCCCATGAATTTCTGACAATTGCTAATCTTATTTCATATATAAACTAATGCATGGGACCATTTCCCAACTCAACAAGATAAATGCATAACACTTCTCATACTAAGTACTCAATTTGCACTACACATTACAACTCTGACAGTGAACACTTATAATATATTATATATGTAATCTTTTCTATATAACATGTATGATACATGACTCTTCCTGACTCTGAGTGAACAGAACTTTATCTCTGACTTGACCTGGTGGATTGAACACCTTAGTGACTACCATCAGTAGCCATCCTCTCGAAGTTGTCCTCCGGATAACCTGCAAAATAAGGAAACTGTGAGTGAGGGTTATATCATTTGAACGATCTAGTGAGTGGACAGTTAGAATAAAATAGGAACTAAAATGCTTTTTTTTTGGGTTTAAAATCCATAACTTTAAATCGAAATTCATCTCAAATCATCTCTTCTGAAAACTCTTTCCTTATCTGAAAAATAACTTTCTTCGGAAATCTTTTCTTTTTTGAAAACTGCTTCTGATTTGTAATTTCTGAAATTCTCATAAATAATTTCTTATGAAAACTCTTTCTTAAAAACCATCTTTTCTGTTAAAACCATCTTTTATGTAAGTCTGTCTCTGAAAATCCATTTTTGAAGATCTGTTTCTAAAAAATCTATATGTGAATGTCTGCTGAAAACCTGACGCATGGGGGCGTTACTTATCGTCGTCCCCCGATACGCCTAACTAGAGCCAGGTGTGCAAATCAATGACATTGGGGCGTTATGTATCATCATCCCCCAATGCATGACATTATCTTGTCCCTGAATCTAGGGTCTAGGGGCGTTATATATTGCCGCCCCTAGCCCTGAAATCTGATGATCTTGGGGCGTTACGTATCGTAGTCCCTTAAGCCACAAATCTGGAGTCGGGGTGCAGATCTATGCTACCTTGCCCGACTCTGAATCTAGGATCTAGGGGGCATCTGTCATCCACAGTCTTGAACTATGTGTGCACTCGATATCTGAATCCATCAATTCCATATCTGAGTCAGGTTTCATACTAAGGTGGGTTTTTCCCCACCCCATGCCTCGAATCATAAAATCATGTTTTTGTTATCATCACTTTTTTAAATCATTTCTCAAAATATTCTTAACCAAAATGTATTTGAAAGTAAACTTGGCTAACGCCCTAAATATTGAAAAGTAAGTATGATATTAAAAATAATATAATGAAAAATCAACTTAAGGAAAAAGTGTCCACTCATATATTTTGGGTCCCGCTAGCATTACTTCACTTCGCCAAAAGAATTTGCAGTCCTACGATAACCTTTAATGGGTAACTTAATTAAAAAACGAATCGTGGAATATACTTCAAAACTATCGTCGCTATATGATGTTCTATGTTGTGGCATGATAAATTACGTGTATATAAGATGATACGAAACCTTTCGGGTGGTCTCTAATATTCTGTGTTGAAACTGAATTGGTTAAAAATTAATCCTGAGAAATGGCCACGCGTCGTGACGCCAATCGTTGTGTGTCGCGACGCTTACACATGTAGGGTTGAGGCAGAAGCCTTCCCCTGTATCGCGTTGCGACACCAAGCTTTGCGCATCGTGACGCTCACTCGAGTAAGCTGAGACAGATAGCTTCATTTGTTTCGCATCGCGACACTCACACGATAAAACTAAAATATAGGCCACCATTCCATTGCGCGTCACGACGTTATCCTATTGGAGTCGCGACGCTCGGCTGTTTTCAGGCCTAATCATCATCACTTCAATGTCCAATTCTTCCAAATGTATCTTCAACACCTTCACACCATAACCTTCATACAAGCTCTTATTTGAACTACAATATTCATGAATGCTAAAACAATATTCCATCATCAAAATACACTTCCAACTTCATAACTTTTCTTTAGCTCAACATTAGAATTTCCAAAAAATAGAATATTCTTAATACAATCAATTTCCTTGATCAAAATGCCCCTAAATGTAATTCATAGTATGTCACTATCATCAACATAGCATCATATCATCAAAATTTATCAATCCAAGATTTGGGTCATGTTGACCTTACCTCATTTCATTTGATTTCCTTCATCCATCAAGTCTCTTATGGTTGCTTTTCTTCTTCTTAGCTTGTTATGGAAAGATTTGAGTTTGTTTCCCCCTTCTTTCATTCTTCTCTTTCTTATTCTTCTTTCTTCTCACGTCTCTCTCTATTTCCCTCAAAATGTTGAGGATGGGTGAATAGTCCCTCTTATATATAATAGGGGCTAATTTGACTAATTTGTAATATTTTGATTTGAAGAAAAATTAGAATTTTTGAGAGAAATGTGGAATTCTCTAGATAGATCTGTAGTTACTATTCATCCAAGTTTTTGAGTTGTATTTTTTACCTGCTTCTGTTTCGAATTTGGAAAAATATTCATCGCAGAAGTTGTAGGTCTCGGTCTTAGAATTTTGACGATATAAAGTTCATAAAAATCGGAGATCGTATGAAAATATTATGGTCCAAATACCATGGGATGTCTGGAGTGGAACATCATACCATTTCGTAACAGAATTTTGAAGAATTTACCGATTGTCCCCAAAGTCATTTCATGAGTGTATATGTGTCCAAACATGATTTATATTATGTAACACTCGTCCTATAATGTAACAATAGTCGAAATTATCGAACGTTACACTAACTCATGCCAAGATTTTGGCTTTAACCTAACTCAGTCTAAGATGTTGATTTTTTTAAAAAAAAAAGCTAATCACAAATAATATCAAACCACATCTATTTCACACGTGATTTTGTAAGATTATGGTACTCGGATTTTTTTTCTCCAAATCGCGAATTTGATTAGATAAACTAAGTGTTGATGGAGAGAGAAGATGAGATAACTTTTTTTTTTTTTTTTTTTGTCAAAATGGCACATCTAGAATTAAATGGGTTTAGTTGAATAGTAGGAGTTGGTGAGGCAAAATAAAGAGGTCAGATATCATCACTCAAAATCTTATTAAGTAATTATTTTTTGAAAACTATCATATTAACATTAATATCATATTTATCATCGATTATTTATGTCTGCCATGTTTACACATGTTGACATAGCCAATCACTTTTTTCTTAAAAAAGAAACAAGATGTTATTAGCTGGTGATCACCTTTTTCATGTAGGTTTATGTACATTAACTTTTTAATAAATGATTCCTTAACTTAAAAAATTAAAAATAGAAAAACATATATTTAAATGTAATAATATTCTTGAAGTTTTTTTAAGGAGAATATCGGAATCTTGAAAAAGAGGAGAAGGTTCAACAATAAAAAAAAATAGAACATCTCAATTTAAAAGATATAGTTATATTGAAAATGGAAAAGAATAAGAAAAATTCAATGAGTAGGGAAGATTGTTCATCAGAGGAGAGAAAATAGATTCAAGAATGGAGAAGAATATGAATAGAATTCTAGAAAAGAAATTGATCCTCCCCGACAAATTTCCTCCTCTCCTCTGGCCCCCTTCTCTCCCCTGCAAATTACATTTTTACCCTCTTCTTCAAAATCAATTATATATATGAATATGTATTATATAAATTAAATACTTATTTTATTTTATTAATTAAATATTTTAATTTTATAAATTAAATTTTTTTTTTTTTAAATTTTTTTTTTACTTTTTTACATCTATCTCTTTTTTTATTTATTTAATAAATTTAATAAATTTCTTATTTATTTTATTTTATGTTTATTTATTCAATTTTTTTTTCATTTTTTTCATTTATAAATTTTTTTTATATTTATATTTTTTGATAGCCTATTCGGTTAATAAATCTCATATATTTTTTATACATTTTTTTTTAAATTTTGAAATAGAAAATTTGCTTTATTAAAGATTGTGTAACTTTTTATATTATTAATTGTACTATTCTTTTAATATATCTTTCTAAAATACATGAGAATATTTTTATTATACGAAAGTAGTGTTAAAAAAATTAATAAAGATCACAAAAATTAAATGAATAAATGAACATAAAATAAATATAATAAATACAAATTTAAATATTTATTAAAATAAAATTGAATAAATATATAAATAGTAAAAATTATAAATTTAGCAAAAAAAAATTTAAAATAAAAAATTAATATAAAATAAATAAGTATATTGTTCTTTTTCAATTAATAATATATAGAGAGAATATTTGGGAGAGGAAGATTTATATTAAGAATGGGAGATTTTTGTAATTTGGGGAGAGGGGACATGAGAACATATGTCAGAGGGGGTGGGAGGACAGTGCTCTTCTAGAAACCATCTCATGGCAGAGGAGAAAAATGATTCCTTTGCTCCTGTGCATAGTCACATTAGGATCGGTAGGCACATTTCTCGACTAAATTTTGAAAAATTTTAAAATGTGATTTTAAGTTCTTTATATTTTATAAAAATATCACAACTAAGTTTTAAAAACCATACTAATTATCCAATTAATTTTGAAAAATTTCAACTTGCCTTTGTTATAAAAATATAATTATTTGAAATTTATTTAATTATTTTGATTTCTTAGAAATTAATTACCCACATTGAAAATAGAAGAGAATGAGATTTTATTTTTCATTTTTTTTTCTTAATGCTTGTTGTTAAAAAAAGAAAAAAAAAATCTAGTTGATTGGAGATGAGATTTAAGGAAAGAACATCTATGCATTAGCTGGACCATCTATGAAAGGGGCCAAGAAATATGGATGAAATAAAGTGAACATAAATTTCAATACAAAATAATAAATATATCAAATTTTAAGAACAGACTATCTCAACATACTTCCCAAATTCCAATCCTCAAAAATCAAATATAAACTACTAACCTAGAGCTTAGGCACTGACTAAATACTACAATATTTCTTGGAGACAGACAACACAATGAGAAAAAAGCACAGGGAGCTTGCACCAATCGTGATATCTCAGATCCGAATGCTTAGGGCTTTAACCTAACTCGAGCCAAGATTTTGAGTTTACCAGTCCATAATGAAATGTAAAACTATAATTTATTCCCGCACTCCATGTGGTCTCATCTTGACATGCAGATAAAAACCAAGAGATGTCTCCAAGCCATGGAAATGTAAATTTTAGAAAGAGAAACTATTTTTTACCACCTGGATTTTCCTCATTGCTGCAGATTAGGCAGAGCAGCATCCAGCCTTTTTCACAGCCGACACATCATCTTTAGTACCAATATTAATAGTTTGTCCCTTGGGCAATGCTGCTGGGTCATCACCTATATCAAGAGCCTTCCTGCTAACAACACGATATATCTGAGTAAGCACTTCAGTGAAGGCATTTTCAACATTCAATGACTCTAAGGCAGAGGTTTCCATGAAGAAAGTATTCTCTCTCTCAGCAAACGACTGAGCATCCTCGGTGGAAACTGCACGCAAGTGACGCAAATCTGCCTTGTTACCCACAAGCATAATCACAATGTTGGAGTCCGTATGATCCCGAAGCTCCTTCAACCATCTCTCCACATTCTCAAAAGTAACATGCCGAGTGACATCATAGACAAGCAAGGCACCCACAGCTCCCCGGTAGTAGGCACTTGTGATTGCACGGTATCTGGATAAAAAAAAAATACATAAAGCGATACCACAATTACATCTTTTATTCTCCGTGTGAACACAATCCAGCCAAATAAATGACGACAAGGTCCAATGGGAATTTAAAAACAAGGATACAAACTTAATAGTGTAGTAAATTTAGTAATATACTCTCAAACACGAAAGTTCAAATTTGCATGTGAAACTCATTATTTTTTGTTTATGTGCAAAAAACCCACTTGTAAGGCAATAGATTTGCTGAATACAAATTAGATCTCAAACAACATTTTAAGAATTATACAAATAACTAAATTCAATGCGTCAATAAATCAAACAGGTGGCATGCATGTCATTAAACAATCTCAAGTTCAGAGCAAAACCAGAAACATTCAGATCTCCGATGAACAGATCGGTGAAACGGAAATAGGAAATGAAAATGAGGAAGTGGAGTTACCGTTCCTGGCCGGCGGTATCCCAAATCTGGGCCTTGACGACCTTGTCGTCGACGCGAATGCTGCGAGTGGCGAATTCGACGCCGATGGTGGATTTGGATTCGAGACTGAATTCGTTTTTAGTGAATCTAGATAATAGATTTGATTTCCCAACTCCTGAATCTCCAATTAACACCACCTTGAACAAGTAATCGTAGTCGTCGTCAGCTCTGTAAGCTCCCATTTTTTTTTTTTTTAGAAAATTATAATTAATAGAAAGGTAAAGTGATGTATGCTGATGTTGATGAATAATAGATCAATCAATGCTAACGCGTTGTTGTTGGGTGATCTTCACTTTTCTGTGTTTTTTAAGAGGTGGAAAGAGAGAGAGGCGCGACCTTTTTTTTGTTTCCAAAGCTTTTAATATTAGTATATTACTATTTAGTAATTATATAACATATATCCCAAATGTTTTTTATATTAATTATTCTTATATTACTCCTCATATTTATTTTGATTTTTTTTTTAAAAAATCATTAATTTAATATAGATAAATTTTAATTTAATAAAAAAATATTGAATATTTTCCATTTTATAAGAGATAAATCAAAAATATTTTATTAATAAATTTAATTTTTTATATTAATTTTAATAAATTTTTGAATTAAATAAAACCGACTGACTTCTACCTCACCGGTTGATGCCTCCGGTTATTTTAATCACGTCTTTTACAAAACTTGGTTCAAATGAAGCGATAACGGGCGGAACCTTTTTGTCAAATCAAATTCAAATTAAAAATATTTTAAAAAATAAAATTCAAAATTGATTTTTTTTTTTTTAAAAAAAAAAATAGTAATTCAAATTGAAAATCCAACGGTTTCTAATTCTAGATGTACAAAAAAGATAATGACAAGGATCTGCGAATATACTTGAATGTCTTCATTTCACGCTTCATAAATTTGAACTTCTAAAAATCAAATTAAATTACTAATCTTATCTTATTGGATCAGGAAACTTGTTTCGCTTGTCTTGTGACCATTTCATCAGGAAATTTTCATCGCATCTTCTTTACAAAACCTCCAATTCTTCTTGCATCACATCTCTCAAGTTTTTAAACTATTAATAAAAATCCCGCATAAAATTTAGAAATGGGCAGCAAATGAATAATACATGGCCACACAAATTCTTTGTACAAAAACGAAACTACATTACCATGGAATAAAGATGAAAGCTTTTGGTATAGATGCCAAAATAATAAATTCCTAATTGCAATTATGGTTTCCTATCTTGTTCTTTTACATTTATTAGTAAATAATAAGACTACAAATTCAAATAAATATAATTTGGTTTACAAGTACAAAATATTAAGAAATCATATCAAGGACAAAAGCTCACTCCTTTGGCCTTTTGCTCATGGCTTTGCGCTTGTTAACATCCAGATATCTCTTCCTTAATCTAATGGTTTTTGGTGTAACCTGAATACATAGCATAAAATGACATTAAAACCAGCAAAGTCATACAAAGATTAGAAGCATAAATAAAAATTTAGGTTAAAAAAATTGCAAGGTTAATCCGCAAAACAACTAGAAGCAACAGATTATGTAGTGGATGGATGTTCATGAAAACATCTGATTTTGTTAAAATGAGAAAACCGAAATTTAATCGAAAAATTATAAATGTTAAAAGTGTATATACACGGGCTTGGAATTTTTAAGAACTAAGACGTTATGAGTTTTGAGATGGATATACCATATAGCTTACAGGAAACAACAAAAATGAAATTTTATTGTACATAATTTTTAAATTAATATTTGAGATTGTATCCAAAAACCAAATTTTAAAATAATACAAGAATAGTGCATGGAAATGCACTATCGCACTCCTTATTTTCAGAAACAAAGAGTTATATCTAGATAAACATATCAAACAGGCTCTTCACTGTTTGTAAAAAGAATCACGGAGAAATTTTTCTTCTCATACTAATCTCAAATGAAGTAGAATTTACCTCAATAAGCTCATCAGAAGCTACATACCCTATGGCCTCTTCAAGAGTCATCTGCACACGAAAAAAGAAGTGTGTTATCCAGGGTTATCAGAAATGGCTAGTTAAGGTCTCTGTATGGCCTTTACATAATCTCCTAACTGGGTACACTGACAATTAATGCATCACACTCCAGTGCATGACAACCTTTTGTTTCTATTTTTTTTTTTCCATTTCGATAAAATAGATCATTAATAGAAGGTGAACACTATCCACAAACCCCAGAAACGCTTTGGGAGTTTATAACTTCCTTACTGCATGAGAAGTAAAGGCCAATTTTCAGGGACAGAGAGAGCGGGGGCGGGTGGGGGCAGACACAGGATGAGAAACTCATGTAAATGTAACTGCAGAACATAACCAAACAACTGAATAGACATGGTTGCAAAGTGCATACAAGGCGAGGAGGAGTTAACTTCACGTTCTCATCCTTGTTAGCAGCTCGAATATTATTAAGTTCCTTGGCCCTAACTGGGTTAACCTGTAACAATATGATAATTGCATAGTCAGTCACCTTGGAACAAACAAAATGGTCAATGTAATAGGTAAGATCCTTCTTACATCAAGATCTGTATCCCGTGAATGTTCACCGATAATCATGCCATCATAAGCCTGTGGACAAATGGGTAATGGTTAGCAGAAACTCAAACAAATAACCAAAAATAAGTGCTCAGTTGTTAAGGTAAGTGTTTCAAAAATCCCTTGAAATAAATAACATCTTTCACTATTTGTCATTCTAAACTTTACGTGTTAACAGCATTTTCTCACCCCAAAACCACATAATTAAATCCTTTACACTACCATTAATTCTTCTCCTTATCAGATTAGAAACAGAAAGTTGTGAACATACTTGGGTAGGGGGAACACATCAATCCAACTGGTCTCCGAAGTGATTAAAAAGATGGTCAGACTGGTAGGTAATGTATGTCAGAAGTCGTATATCTTAGTGACTGTAGTAAGTATGTATCTCACAGAGAACTGTTAGTATTTACTAAAAGGTCTCTAAATCAATTCAATGTTGCAATACAAGCATATAACTGAGGAACAAATAGTCGAATATGCATAATATCTTTTCAATGAAAAAGTGCATCATATTTATTATCGTAACTCCACCATATATGAGTAACATCAAACATTAGTCAAGTAGAGAAACAAACATAAAGGAGTAGAACAGGTTAAGCTAGTAAGAAACCAACCTCCATCCCAGGAGTCACAAAGAGAATTCCACGAGCTTCTAAACTCATCAATGCATGAGCTGTGATAGACCCAAAGCCCATTGATACCTGTTCATTTTTTTTTTGAAGGGTAATGAAAGATTTCATTAATAAAAGACATCATAAAGATGTAAATACACGGCCATTTCGGCTCGATTACAAACTTAGGATATCCTAAGACTCGAACCTAATTAGGACAAAGCCTAACAACATAAAACCGCATATTGTGCATTTCCCAAAACTCTTCGGATGGGATACCTGTTCAATTAAGTAAACAAAGATACCAATAACATTGGTGGAAGACATGAAAAAGAAAAACTTCGTCATAGAGCACAAACCTAGTTCAAAAGGCGCTTCAATTAAGCATAAAATGCATAAAGGGTGGGGTATATCAACTTAAGTTTTTTACTTCTATGCAATCCAACGAAAAAGAGGGTTGATAGTTGGCATCATTAAATGCAATTTTTTGATTGTTACTATCAACCATGGAATTGCATACAAAAAATATCTTACAAACGTATGTTTTAAAAGCATTTAATAATTGTTGGGAAAATTTAGTAAGAAATCTGAGTACATACAAAAGTGGTAATTTTGGTGAAAGTTATTGGGAGGAAAAAAATCCAGTTTCAGCTCTTAATTATTTGTAGTGGTACGTAATAAAACTGAAGTCAATAATATATAAAATTTATCAGAGTGCTATCCCAGCATCAGCTATGTCAATGTTTGAGCTTCATACTCTTTCTACCTCTTCAATAATGAAAATTCAGGGGTTAAATGCATTCAGAACCGCTGTTTGCATATTCTTTTGTGACGACTGACACTCATCTGAATTCTGATAAAGGGAACACCTCAACTCACTGAGCGAATATTTTTTTTAGTTTTGTTTGTGTGCGTGTGTGCGCACTTAAATATGATCATTTTACACATATGTATCACACAAAGCACGGTAATGTTAACCCACTTAAATATGATCTGCATCGATGCATACATATAGAGATCTGTGACAGATCATATTATATGACACAGCAGGTTGCACATTAACCTGGTGTAACAGAAAAACATAGCCATCTCCTACTCAGTGGCTTTAGACCAGAGGTAAGAAAGTGAGGAAAAAATAAATTCTAGTAAAAAAGCTGTCACTAAACAGAAAGAATAAATAAGCATACCAATACTCCTTTTCTAACATTTCCAAGAGGCCCTCGATGTTTTTCATATTCTGCAACATGGATATTAATAAGAGTGAGATCACAATACCAAGCAAGGAACAAAATTAACCTATGAACAAGTGCAATGAGACACAAGCACTGTAAACCAAGTTACTGGAAGGGAACACAGCTATCTTGTTGGTGATCTATTGCATATCACCAAAGTACCCCAGATAGAAAAAGTAACCCCAAAAAAAATCTAAAGCAGAAGGTGCTTACTCAGGAAAGCACGATGCATGAATCCAGTTCCGCGAGTGTCACTGCTGAACACACTTCTGTAACCAACCAGGCCCCTGAAGTATACACAACAGAAAATAAGTTTACATTATTCGAAGCAAACGCTACCTCAAATTTGAAAGTGAAATCCACAACAGAAGAAACGTTCATGAACTACAAAGCAGTTTCTTGCATACCTAAGTCATAAATCATAAACATCAAAAGCAAGTATCAATCCTATAACTTTGGCCAAAACTTCTAATCAATAAGCTTTTTTCCTTTCCCTTTTTTTGTTTTTTGGATTTTGGCAAGTTGCCTACAAGCCACAACCAAACCACACAAAAAATAAATGGAGGTTAGGGTGAGTTTGTGTATTATGAGGTTAGGGTGAGTGTGTTGTTGCCGATGGTTTCTGCAATTCTGCTACTTTTTGTTTGTCTTGACATTATTCTTCTTCTTTAAAGAGAGGATTTTGAGATTACAAATGCCTCTTTCACCTATAGACATCTTACAATTTACCCTTTATTTCATCTCAATATCCTTTACCAAGAACTATTGTGTTATCTAAAGGAGCCTGAATCTCCCCTTTATTATTAGCCTTGATATTTCGCAAGGATTTAAAGTGCTGGCATTAAGCAGGACGTTTTAACTAATATTGAAAGAGATTTAAGCACTAACCTTGATGGACAAGTCAAGGATATTTTAGTCCTGCCAACACTTCCAGGAACAGGACCCATGTCCATAACCTCACCTTTCCTATGAGACAGAGCTTCCATAACAAACCCCACATGTTCCTCGTTAACCTAAAATAAAATCTTGATGTAGGAAGGTCACAAATATACAAGGAGAGAAACCATTTGATGTACACATATGAAATGCTTACCTCAATAGTCACTTCTTCAATTGGCTCAAGCTTTACACCGTTCTCAGTTGTATACCTGATTTAAGACAGTGATACTGTTAATAAATTGCCAAAAGAAGAAAGTAACAAGAAGAAATGATTCACCAAACACAGAGAAAGACCAAAATTATATAATAAAAAAATATTTATGTAATTATTTAGAGGAGAAACTTATACATAAAGACGCAGTCTCCACAATATTTGCAAATTGCAATCGGCAAGTCATTCAAATTTTATATCTGATATATAATATATATACACAAACTGATATTTAAAATAAAGAATAGAATCAGAAATGGAAGAACAGAGGTTCCTGAATAAGTTCGTATCAAGAATACAATCTGTTTCGCATTACATTCTGCAATAAGATAAGCCTGAGACTAAGACAACCAGAAGCAATTACCACTGACACTCATCAATAATATTTAAGATTGCTTAAATAGAATACAAAGGATATAGCATTAGAGAACATAAACATACATGACTTTAGGTGGCGATACAGAAAGCTCAAATCCTTCACGCCTCATATTCTCAATTAATATACCTATTTAGCACAGCAGTAAAAATAGAATCAGCAGATATAAAAAATGGATATTAGTCCAGATACATAAGGTCAATTTAAATTAATGTGGGCTTTCAAACAGGAAATAAATAAATAAATAAAAGAGAGAGACAAGGAAATGCAATTAGGAGATACAAACCCAGTTGAAGTTCTCCCCTCCCCTGAACCTCATAAGTTTCTGCCAAGGCTGGAAGCACATTTATCGCAAGGTTTGTTTCAGATTCAGCTGTTAGCCGAGCACCAATTTTTCCTCCGGTCAACTACAATTATATACAAATATCCTATCAAATTAGAGAGTGGTAAAAAGGAAATACATATATCCTGAAGTATTCAATATGATAGCGACATGCACTGCATAGAATTATTCAACAAACATTTTTTTTTTTCTTCTAATAAGAAGCAAAAATGTAACAAAGAATTTGCTTTATTGAAATTCAGAATTCATTGCAGGTCACCAAAATTTATAGAACAATCATAAACACATTAGTAAGCACAACTATAGTAAATAAAATCCTTAAATTCTAACTTTTATATGGTCAAATGCGCAAATCCACTTGCATCACTCAGGACCATAAAAGTTTTAAGATACCATATCTTTTATACTGACTAAATCAAAATTTCATTTGTCATTGCAATGCATTAAAAAATTGATGAAATTACTGTAGGCCAGCAAAAGTTCTCAAGATGAATAAACAGCACCTAGACTGGAAAATGTGTAATAGCTTGGAGCGACCTGCATACATCAGACTTAACTAGGGTTTGTCTCAAACAAAATTTTAATACGTCATGGAAGTAAGGTCATCAAGGAACAAATATGAGGCTGTCATAGAAAGAAATGCAAGCCAATAACAGCTATGGAAAACCAGAAAACAAGGAGCATCAAGCAGAGTCGCGTGCGCACACATATACATAATACTACAAATTTCAAAGCAAGGCAAAAAGTTTGGGACTTACGTGGGTACCATCACGACCAGCCAATGGAGAGTCATTGACACCAAAAGTCATGGAAATGGTTGGGGGGTCCAACTCAATGGTCGGTAACGCAGTTATAACCTAAGAAGATGCATTGATAACTGAATTTAGAGATATAACCAAGCTGTTAAAATATCTTATAAACATGGTGCTCAGGTAAAGAGCACATCATATATCACAATATGGCCATTGCAAGGCCATACGAAAATAACCACCATTTGCATTAACTACCTACACTGTCACAGACAATCCCAGCAACAGGAAGCAACTAAAGCAACTTTAGACTAAATGACAGATTTCCAGTTTGAAATCAAGCAAATATTTAATTTCATAAAAGCAAGCAGTAAAATAATCTACTAAACAGAAAATAAACTCTCCGTAATTTTCTAACATGATATTTGACACATGAAGTTAGGACCGTGTGTAAATAACATCTGAAGGAATAATATAAACTGAATCACAAGTACCTCTGTATTTGCCAACGTATGGCCTATTGATGGTTTTGTCATGCCTGCTATTGATACAATATCACCCGCTCCCACACTATCAATTAGAACTATGCCTGTACCTTTCTTTTTCATTAGCTTTATAACCTACATGATCAAGATCATCAATCTGACTGGCTCAACAATAAGACTGCATGCAAAAGGTAACTAAATATGCGGAAAATAAAAAAATTAAGATTCAACCCTGGAATATTGAAAATAAATGCTTGCTAAGAAAGAAGTCGAAACAACTCAACTCAAGGATCAAGCTTTAATACTTTCAACTAAATTCAGTAAAAACAGAACAACAAACCTTTCCTTCTTCAATCTTCTCAGTCCCGGAGTCTGTGATGCGTAGTCCATGTACTTTGTCACCAACAGAAAGGATTCCTGAAGAAACGCGTCCGCTCAATATTCTCCCAAGGTAGAAGTCCTTTTCCATCATTGTAACCTGAAAGCCACTATCAAGTGTCTTCATCAAATATCCCAATGGAAATGGAAATAGAGTGCGCACAAAATCAAACAAAAAATAATAAGAACATAAACACAACCACAACCACATGCAAACATTTAATGGACCCATCAGCACAGTATACCAACCAGCAATTGAAAAGGCGCATCAAGGTTCGCTTTGGGTGGGGGAACATGTCTTATGATGGCATCAAGCAACTGTGACATATTCCTCCTATCCGCAGGAGGCTCTTTGGTGAATGTGGAAGATGCCCATCCTTCTTTAGCAGAAGCATATAAAACTGGAAAATCCAGCTGCTCGTCTGAAATAAAAGAAAAGAATCAAATTTATTAAATAGTAGTTTTATGATTATCCAACTTATTAATAAACTCTTAGCTGAAACAAGTTAAGTCAGTTGAACATAAATTGTCCGATTATATTCACCTGTAGCACCAAGATTTGCAAAAAGATCGAACACCAAGCTCTCAACTTCATTACACCTTTCCTCGGAAACTGCATAGTGAACAACCAAGGATATAAGGACTAATCCATACTAAACTAAAAAGCAATGCCACACGTCAAAATGTTTGCCATAGTCAGAAGTATAATCTAGCAACTACATCTTACTTGCTAATAATTGCACTGTACTATATAATTATAACTAATAATACACCTAGACCTAGTTCACCTTACCGAGCTTAATTTTATTTCCTACTATGGTGGTAAGATTCCCGTCCATAACAACGCATCACCTTGATCGGAACACCTCAAGCATGGGATATAAGATGTGCAACACCTTCCATGAAATGAGTAAGCAATAAACTTAATGTACAAATACGATTCAATATTAAATTTAAATCAACAAAGACCAGGGTGAAGCCACATAGTGAATTGAAATTCTAGTGGCGAAGGCTGTAACTTCTCCTGGAAATCTTTCCAACTGCTTGGGAACTTTCCAAGGGAACAATGTCTATATTAGGAAGGATTACTTTTATGTGAACTTATCTCGCTTAATGGGGAAAGGAAAATTATGAAATCTTGAATCTTTAACATTCAGCAAAGTGATAATAAGATTCTCTAACTTTACTCATTGAAAGAAGAGATATTAGCTGTCTTCTTCATCATATTGAAAAATAGTTTACCATGTAACTTGGGGATTGTCTTCTCAAGCTCGAATGAGAATCTCTCCCAAGATGTTTTGGGTCAAGTACCCACTTTTACCTGTCAGATTTGCCTGACCACCAGTGTTATTTAAGGCGCAAGGCGCACCGAGGCGCAAAAGGTCCTGGAGCCTAGGCGCGCGCCTCAAGGCGCAAGGCGCGCGCCTGAGGAATGTGAGGCGCAAAATATAACAAAATATGTAAAAATATATAGAAAAACAATGTATAAGATTGTTTCACACTATCAATTAGCCATAAATGATATTTAACCTTTTTTTTATAGTTCTTATCCTAAATTTCATTTATAAATTACAAGTTCATATCCAAACAACAAAAGCAAGATTCCAATCTTCATATAATCACATCTAAAACAAAAGTTCATAACTTATATCCAAGAGCATAAAAGTTCATATCCAATGGCATAAAAGTTACATATTCAAAAACAAAATTTATCAAAATAAATTCAAGTTCCAATATTTCAATCCAACTACATATCCTCATCCTCATCATCAAATTCGAAACTGTCTTCTAACTCCTCTTCACTTGATGCTCCATCACTATTATCTTCTTTCCCAATATCTTCTTCATCAGTTTCTTCTTGAGATTCTTCTTCATCAATGAAAAAACCAATTTTGTTTTTTGGAGCAGCAGCTGCAGACTGCTGTGAATATCACAGCAGCCAGCAGCTGCTGCTGTGATATTCACAGCAGTAGCAGGCTGCTGCTGCTGTGAATATCACACAGCAGCAGCAGGCTGCTGCTGCTGTGATATACATAGCAGCAGCAGCTACTGCTGCAATATGCAATCCAAAAAAAAATTTAAAAACAAAATAGAAAACAAAAGCCCTTAATACCTCTTACAGATTATTCTTAGCCCTTAGGGAGAGGGAGATGTGAGTTAGGGTTTTTTGATAACTTGTTAGAGGGCTTGGGTGAGAGAGGAGGGGGGGCGTGAGGGAGAGAGTGTAAGGGAGAGTTAGGGTTTTTTTAATGCCAAAATCGGCAGTTAGGTTTTAATTTAAGTCAAAAAATTGTGATTTGGTTGGGTTTTTTAGGGTTTTGGGTCGGGCTTGGGTGGGTTACAAAATACAAAACGGGTCCTTTTTTGCACCTGAGGCGCGCCTTTTCTCGACCACTCAGGCGCGCGCCTCAGGGCTTAGGCGCGCGCCTGAGTGATGTCGCCTCGCCTGGTGGTGGATGAGGCGCATTGCCTGTCGCCTCTCCTGAGGCGCGCCTTTAATAACACTGCTGACCACTTCTGATAATTCTATGTCCTCGTTCAGGGTGTTAAGTCTTCTCATGCAGCACATTTTTATAGTACTCAAAACAGTTCTTTGGCTGCTTTTGGGTCTCAAAAAACCTGAGGATCGGGTTTATAGAAATTTGATGAGACTGTTTTTTAATTCAAGCTTTAAAGTTACAACCAGGATGTTGCACTAATTCAGATAACCCTTGAAAGCTGCTAGTATCCCTCTCTTCTAAGCGAGGGGCTCTTTAATGTAGCACATGGTTGTAGCATTCTTGTCGTTAAACTTGACCAACAAAAGATGTAACAGATATGAATATTTCAAAGAAAGAAGATGACAAGCAGCTCAACATTTAATAATGAAATCCTTAACTTTTGCCCTTTCATTAAATATCATGAAAAATAGTCCTTTAAAATATTAGAGGATGTGAGAGGCATTGATGCCTTTTGGGATTTGGCTTCCAAGAACAATATAAGGGCTTTCAAGCCGATATAGGCCAAAATGACATGAAGCTAAAAGTATTGGGGTGCTGGTGTGATTAATATGTACAGCAAACAACAAAATAATAAACAATACATTAGCGAGAACAAGAGAGAGGGAAAGAGATAATGAAGAATGTAAGTTACAAATCAATGGCACATTTTCTTCTTTATGTTTGTCTTAGCCATCACCGAAAAAAAAAAAAACACTAATGCAGTTTCAAGGCAGATTCTCTCATAAATAAATAGAAAGTGTATAAGTATGTATACTATTCATACCAGCAGGTCTGTCAACTTTGTTCAAAAGCAGAATAGGGCGTAGCCCATACTTCAAGGCCTTGGCAAGTACAAACTTTGTCTGTGCAAGTGGACCTTCACCAGCATCTACAACTAAAATTGCTCCTTCAACCATGCCAACAACCCGCTCAACCTATTTGCATCCCAAAATAAAGTCAAACATAGATTAACCGTCAAATGATTTTGAGAATGCTAAAAATCAGTGACTGGTATTTTGAAAGAAATGAATTCAACTAAAACAAATTAATCACTTCGACCCCTATTATCAGGCTTCCCAATTATCTCTCTGTCATTCACTTCATATTTTTTTTCCCATCAAATTAATGTGCTACATCTTTGTTCACATATTATTGAATTTTAAACAACCTAAGGATTTTCATCACATAAAACACATCCCTAGTTAACACTTAACAGTAAAGGAATGAATCCCTTCATGGAGTCACCTAATTCTACCAATTGGATGATATGAAAATTCCCACTGTTTTCATAAGCAACTCAAGCACTCAAGCTGTAACTTATTTAGTCATATCTTAAGTCAGCATCAAACTTTAAGTTTCATTTCATTAGAATTCAATCATGTGTACCTAGTCTTTATTCAATTATTAAAACATAAATAATATTCATCTCATTATAGACATACTTCACCACCAAAGTCAGCATGCCCAGGTGTATCAACCATGTTCAGTTCATTTTCCTTCCATGATATCCCTGTAACCTGCAACAATTTTACAAAATAGAAAATATTACTCCAAGCAAAACCAAATACTACAGCACTTCGCAAATTTCCAAGAGTTGGGCTTACTGAATCTATTTCACTACCAACAATACTATGTCGTTTCAGTAATAAGTTCACTGTGCAGCAAGTAAACAGATGCCAATAACCGAACCTTAGAGGCGATAGTGATGCCGCGCTCGCGCTCAAGGCTGATGGAGTCCATGGCGCGTTCGTGAGGGATATCAGCACCGCACTGGCGCAAGAGCCGGTCCATGAGCGTGGTCTTGCCGTGGTCGACGTGAGCTATGACTGCCACGTTGCGGATCCGGCTAGGGTCTAACGCCGAGTTCGCAGATGCGGAGGAGGCGGAGGCGGCAGCGGTGGAGAAGGCGCGTGCATGTGAGAGGTAGGATTTGAGATGATGTGATGATGACGTCGGCGAGGATAAAGATCTCTTGGTCGTGGACCAAAGTGAACGGAGGAGTAAAGGACCGGCCATTTCTTGGAGAAATGGCGAAGTGATTGTGTGTTAATTTCTTATATATTGGCGGAAGTGATCGGATTCTATTCCTTGGTTTACAAGTTTTTCAGCTGATGGGTGGGGTTTTAGGGCTTTGGGTTTTAAGAAATTTTGGGATTTTCTTTTTCTTTTTTTAAAAGAATAATCACGTTTGCACCACCAGCGCTCCCATGTATTATGTATATTTTTTTTTTAGGAAAAAATTCCTTTTTATTAAATTTTTTTTTTTTTAATTTTTACTATTATTTCAATTGTTTATTACTTTTTTATCTTGAAAATTTATATGTATGGCAAATTTCGAGCCATAAAATAGTTAGTATTTATATCTAAAAAATAATTAAAAAAAAATTTCCCGCCGACCCACCTAACCCGACTCGATCGAGATTTGTAAAATTTGAAAAAACCCGATCTCGTGAACACTCCTAATATTAGTGCTATTGTTTAATAAAATTTAAAAGTCTGGGTATTATATCGATATTAAGATATTCAAATTAAAGTAATTGAAACGTATTGAACTTAAAATGTTTGATATTCAATTTCAAAAGTTTCAAATTCATTGATATCATTTAAGTTGAATGATTATTATTTTAACTTAAATTTTTTAATATCTATTGGCTCCAATTTACAATTGTTATAGTTGCCGTTTGCTTAAAATAAAATTTAAAAAAATGTTTTTGACACAATAAAATTAAAAACTTGTATCTTGGCCCCTCCAAGATTCTATCATTTTAGCCCTCCTGAGTCTCGAATCACAATGTGGAAAATCGCTTCTTTTAGTCTGCGTTGAACAATGAAAAGCCTACACCCATTTCCACACTCCATCCCAAAAACGAGGTCGTTTATAACTTAAAGCACCCAGCAACAAGTCAACAACGATACATAGATACTCATTCACACATCCAACTCGACGCTCATTATCTAAAACGTTGTCGTTGAAGTAAAAAAATCAGAATATTTTTTTAACTATTCACATAACTCTCAATCCCCACCCTAAAAATCACGTGATGCCGGTCGGGTGGACGAAAACGGGAACACCAAAATAAACCCCCAAATCCCCAAATTGTTGAAGTCATCATGACTATAGGATTCCCCAAAACACAGCCCCCAAATACAGCCACGACCGCCATCACATCTCCTTTGAGCTCTGCCCATTTCGAAAATTATATTAGGTGTCGATGTATATATCATCTCTCTCACAGTAGGCGGGCCCCACACGCCGGGTGTATATGTCATCTCTCACAGCAGGCGGGCCCCACAATTATGTAGTGTCTGCCTACGGTGAGAGATGACATATACACACGGCACATTATATACCACCTCCCGCCCATTCACCCTAATTTCCCCCCAAATCGAACCTATCACTGTGAGTTGCATATACTCGTCATCGTCGGAGGCTACAGTTGAGTGAGTACTTAAATATTGCTATTAGTAAATTTTGTTGTCATTCTATATTGCTTTTGTTGCATCTACTCCGATTTGTGTGGTTTTGGGCAATTGGTTTTGGGTTCTGGATTTTACACTACTGTGAAGGTCAATTGTTTTTGCTTGTTATAATTCATGTTAGTAGTGGAAAATTAGTTTGGACTGCTAATAGAGGCTTGTTAATACCCATCTTTTTATATTTATTTTGTACAGGATTCAGACACAAAAGTGGAGGGAACACTGGAAAGTGCTTGCAAAAGACTAGGTTGCTAGTCTGTTTGGATAATTTGTTTAGTAAAATTAGTCTGTTTAGCTTTAGGTTGCAAAAGTTGAGGGAGCACTGGAAACTTAACCTTTATTTAGTAAATTGTTGAGTTTGATAGTCTGTTTAGATGTTTGAATTGAGTGATTGTAGTCATACGACATTAGAGGCGCTGTGAGGCGCGCCTCAATGCGAGGGGCGCAAGAGGCGACGACGTGTGCGCATCAGGAGGTGTGAGGCGATGCGATTCCGGTGAGGCGAGGTGGAGCGCGATGAAGCGCATGAAGCGCAATGAGGCGCGAGGCGCCGTGATGCGAGCGCATCATGGAGAAACCTCAGTATTTAAATTGAAAATCAGAAACCCTAAATACGTTCTGCAACTGCGACTGCCTTTTTTCTTCCCGATCACTGAAAGTTGGAAACCCTAAATACTATCACCGACGACGACCTTGACCGACGACGATTCCACCACCGGCGACGACATCGGCGACGACACCAAGGTTTTTCTCCTCTGTTTCTTCATTTTTCTTCTCTGTTTCTTCGTTATTTTTCTTCTCTGTTTCTGGGTTTGTTGATTGTTCTCAAGGTATTTGGTTTGTTCTCAAGGTTTCAATCAGTTTCTTTACATACATGGAGCTTCTTGTGAGTTGTGATTTGATTTCATGATCTTTATTCTGACAAGTCTTCATTTTTTAAGTCTTTGGTCTGTCATCTTCTTCATGGAGCTTCTTGTGAGCTGTGAGCTGTTTAGTTTAGTTTTTATTTGTGATTGCTTGCTCAAAAGCCAAAGTTTTAATTTCTTTTGCTTGTTATTTCTGGTGACTGACTGTTCATTTTTATTTTTTTGTAAAATTAAACATGTAATTGTGTGTGTAATACTTGATTTTTTTTTTTTTTTTATGTATAGAATTGAATCTAGGCTCATGCAAAAGTAGAAAAACCGATCCCGCTTGGAAATATTCGCAGATGATTGATCATTCGAATAAGAACAACTTGAAGTGTAATTTTTGTGAAAAATTGGTGAAAGGGGGGGTCAATAGGATGAAACAACATCTCCCTGGAGGTTATAGAAATGTGACTAAATGTAGTAAATGTCCTCCTCATGTTAGTGAAGAGATTAGAGATTATTTTCTTAAAAGATCTCAAGATAAGGAAGAAAGTAGTATGAATCCACACTTTGATGATATTGGTACTTATGTTGATGATGATGATGATGATGTTGGGATTGTTACTCAAACTCAAATGCGAAAGAAGCCAAAATAAAAGGGACCAATGCATTTGTATTTTACTCCTGATGCTGAGAAGGTTGTCAAGGATCGGAAAGAGGGAAAGTTGAAGCAATTGGCAATAAATGAATCATGCAAAAAAGAGTTGAGGAATAGAACGTGTAGAGACCTAGCTAGATGGTTCTATGATGCTGGGATACCATTTAATGCGGTAAATAAAATGGATAGTTTTGGCAGCAGCAATTGAATCAGTTGGGCAATTGGGCCTGGTATGAAACCACCTAGCTATCATGAGGTTCGAGTTCCATTGTTGGCAAATGAAGTTCATAACACCAAAGAATTGATGAACGTACATAAAGAAGAATGGGCAAAATATGGATGTTCAATTATATCGGATGGATGGCGTGATTCAGTGGTTAATAAGGATATTATAAATTTTTTAGTCAATTCTCCGAGGGGCTCTGTGTTTATCAAATCCATTGATGCTTCAAACCTTGTGAAAACTGGAGACACTTTGTATAAGATGCTTGATGAAATTGTTGAAGAAATTGGAGAAGAAAATGTTGTACAAGTAGTGACCGATAATGCATCAAATTATGTAGCAGCAGGTATTCTTTGATAAATTTATAAAGATTGATTTATTTATTGTTGATATAGTTTACTTACATAGTGCAATGAAATGTGAATTTTGTAGGGAGATTGTTGGAAGCAAAGAGACGACATTTGTATTGGTCACCATGTACTGCTCATTGTCTTGATTTGATACTGGAAGATATTTGGAAGATCCGTTTAATACATGGGACATTGAAAAAGGCTGTGTCTGTGACCGGTTATATTTATAGTCGTACGAGTGTGGTAAATTTGATGAGAAACTTTACAGATAAAGAATTGCTTAGGCCTGCAGTGACCAGATTTGCTACTGCCTATATCACACTCCGATCTATTCATAGCCAACAAAATAATTTGAGAAAGATGTTCACTTCAGATGAGTGGCATGGTAGTAAATGGTCTAAAGGAAGAAGGAGGGAAAAGAGCTGCACAAATCGTTTTGATGCCAAACTTTTGGAAGAATATTGTGTATATTCTAAAATTAACTGGCCCTCTTGTTAGTGTACTTCGAATGGTTGATGGTGAGAAGAAGCCTCTTATGGGTTATATTTATGAGGCTATGGATAGGGCCAAAGAAACTATTGTCAAGTCTTTTAATGGGAGAGAAGAAAAATATGCTTCTGTTTTCACCGTCATTGATCAAAGGTGGAATTGCCAACTTCATCGGCCTTTGCATGCAGCTGGATATTACTTGAACCCTGAATTTTTCTATTCAAATCCAAACATTGATTCAGATGAAGAAGTCGTGCAAGGTTTGTATGATTGCATTGGGAGGCTTGTACCTGATATTGATGTACAAGACAAGATTGATAATGAGTTGCCAAAATATAGAATTGCTCACGGTACGCTGGGGGGACCTATTGCAATCAGACAAAGGAATAAGAAATCACCTGGTAAATTATTTAATCACAATAATTTTTAAATTATATTATGTAAATACATGTTATTAATTTCATATTCTTTGTATTAATAGCTGAGTGGTGGACGTCGTATAGAGCTTCCACTCCAAATTTACAGAAATTTGCCATAAAAGTCTTGAGTCTAACATGCAGTGCCACGGGTTGTGAAAGGAATTGGAGTGTATTTCAGCAGGTAATTTTTTAGCTAATAAAATTTTAGTAAATTGTAAATAAAATATTATTTATGTAATAATGTAAACTTATAATTATTTCTTTCCTTCTTTGATAGCTTCATAACAAAAGGAGAAATAGGCTTGCTCAACAACGTTTGAATGATTTGGTTTTTGTGAAATATAACCGAGCATTGAGACGGCGTTATGATATGCGAGATACCCTTAATCCAATCTTATTGGACGATATTGATGATTGCAACGAATGGTTGACTGGGAGATTAGATGGTGATTCTGATATGGATGATGATTTGGTTTTTGATAATGAACATTTGACATGGGGTCAAGTTGCTACAGCTGCTGGAGTATATGAGCCAACTCATCAGACTAGATCAAAAATGGGTGGAAAACCAAGTACAAGTACTTCTAAAGCAGCAGCTCACTTAAGGTTAATCAATGAAAATAATGACTTAGAAGGTACATATGAAGATGAGATAGATCGTGAAGAAGATTTGAGCGATGGAGAAGAAGATGATGCATTACTTATGGATGATGATGATTTTTTTCTTGATTAGATGATTTTTAATACTTGTTGTTTTTCCTTTTCATGAACTTAACTATGTTAAGAATATGATGATGGTGTTTCTTTTGACTAAATACTTTATGATGATGCTTTTTTTCTTGAATTTGAAGTTTTTTAATTATGCATTTTGTCAAGTATTATGAATATGACAAGTATATTTAATATAAAAGTAGAGTATATATGAAAAAAATTACTATCTATTTATTAATTTTTTTTACATTTACAAGTAAATGATGCATATATTACAAATTTAAAATTATTATTAATAGATGTGCGCCTCGTGTCTGTGAGGCGCGCGCCTCTCGCCCCGCGCCTCGCTTTTCTGGCTCTGATCGCCTCGGTGCGCCTCTCGCCTTTAACAACCCTGGAAATAATCTCAAGGGTCTCACACAATATCAAGACTGAGATCTTTACTTGTATTACCCTCAATAGTCGCAAATGTACACATGGTATGAAAACATGTGCTACGGTATTCTCTCATTTCCCATGGAGCGCATGTCTTATAAAATACCGTACAGATTATAGTTTAGACAACACAATATCTAACTCATAACTGACATTAAGAAAGTAAGGTGAAACGAACTTATTCACCTTAGGTCATATCACAGAGAAAGTGACCTCAGAACGACATTGCATAATTTTTAAGCTTGAGCTCTCTAGATTATCACTCAGATAAGTAGCTTAAAAAATTTGTCTCATCTCCCATTAACACAAAGTAATGGAGGCGATTGCCCGTGTGAGAGGGCCAATCATTCACTTGTCCGACATACTTCTAATACTAACGAATAGTATATTTGTTTAAAACATGTATCAACATATTAACATGTAAGCATTGAATATAAACATCAATGAGTATTAACATTAGTAAACATTATTTGGGAAAATACATATCATAATATGTAAGCACATTAACATCTACGCAATCCCTGAGTTTTTACATGTCTAACAAGGACATCTCTAAGAACAGGCTTGGTCAATGGATCTGCTACCATTTCTTGCGTAGAAATGTACTTCATGTTTACCTCTTCTCGTGCAACTATGTCTTTCACAAAGTTATATTTGGTATCTATATGTTTCGTTTTACAATGGAATTTTAGGTCTTTTGTGTAGGCTATCGCTGCTTCACTATCACAGTTAACTAATACTGGACCAGAAGCTTCATTTGACATACCCAAATGATCCAAGAACCTTTTCAACCACACAGCCTCTTGTACTGATGATGAAAAGGCCACAAATTCAGCCTCCATTGTGGATAAGGCTATACAAGACTGTTTCTTACTACTCCATGAAATGGCACCATTGTTTAGCAAGAAAACAAAACCAGAGGTAGATTTTCTTTCATCTAAATCTCCTCCCCAGTCAGCATCAGTATAGCCTCTCAATTTCAGATCATTTCCTTGATAACACAATGAGTAATCAGCTGTCCCTCTCAGATACCTAAATATTCTTTTAACTGCTTTCCAATGTGCTAGTCCTGGATTGGATTGGTATCTACTTACCATTCCAACAACGAAACAGATATCGGTCTTGTACACAACATTGCGTACATTAAACTTCCAACTGCATTTGCATAAGGAACTTTCTTCATTTGTTCCTTTTCCTGTGGAGTTTCAGGACACAATCTACGACTCAAAGCTTCATTTTTCGTGATAGGAGTATCAATGGGTTTACAAGCCTGCCTTTGGGAACGTTCAAAAATTTTCTTTATATATGACTCATGTGAAAGAGATAATAAATTCTTTGAACGATTTCTTGAGATCTTAACCCCAATAATATATGCAGCTTCACTCATATCTTTCATCTCAAAGTTAGATGATAACCATTCTTTGATGTGTTTTACAAACTCCTTATCATTTCCGGCTATAAGTATATCATCCACGTACAAAGATAAGATAATGAACTTATCTTTATCTTTTTTGTGTACACACAATGATCTTCATCTATCATTGTGAAATCATTCGAAATGGTTGTATTGTGGAATCGTATATATCATTGTCTATACGATTGCTTGAGACCATATATAGACTTTAAAAGTCTACATACTTTCTCCTTTTCATTTTCTTTTATGAAACCTATTGGTTGTTCCATGTAGATTTCTTCATCAAGTTCTCCATTGAGAAAAGCAGTCTTTACATCCATTTGATGTAATTCTAGATCCATGTTTGCTACTATAGCCAGAATCAAGCGAATTGAGGTAAACCTTACAACGGGTGAAAAAGTCTCTTCGTAGTCAATTCCTTTCTGTTGTGTATACCCTTTTGCTACAAGCCGTGCTTTATATCTTTCGATATTGCCATCGACATTACGCTTTATTTTAAGAACCCATTTGTTCTTGATAGCTTTGCATCCTTTGGGTAGATCAACCAATTTCCAAACTTGGTTGGACCTCATTGACTTCATCTCTTCTTCCATTGCTTTCATCCATTTTTCCTTAGCAGGATACTGAAGAGCCTCTCTTATGTTTCTAGGTTCTTCATCATCTTGAGGTAGAATCATAAAGGTTTCTCCTTCGATATCAAAACGACGTCGAGGAATGCCTATACGATTACTACGTCGCAATTGGGATTCTAGTGGTGGAACTGATTCCTCACTTTCGATATTATTCCCATTTGGATCGTGTACATTGCTCCCACTTGGATTATGTACATCACTCCCATTTGGATCACGTAAATGAGACTCGTGTGAAACTAATTCATCATTTTGAGATTCATGTGAAACAGATTCATAATGTTTTCTCAAATCACTCCCACTTGAATTAGGTAAACCCGAGGGTTCACCAATCATATGATCCAATCATATGATCCATGTGATCCTGAGTTTCATATAGAGATAAATCTTGACCTATTTGATGAGCGGAAAATATATCAATATTTACCGCCCCTTTAACTTAATATTTTGTTTAGTTTCTCGGGTTTGATGAACGTTTTGATGTGTTTTAGTTTATTTTGCAGATAAAATAATATCGAATCTCAATGAAATCATTTAGGACGAAATATGGGTCAAATAAGGGCAATTATTGGACTTGATATTTTAATTTTGGAGATTGGAAACTTGAAAGGGCGTTTTCGACGAAGTGCAGTTTTGGAAATTCCAATTTTGCGCATCTGTCGTATTTTGGGCATAACTTTTTACTCCGATATCGGATTAAGCTGATTCAAGTTCCCAATTAAAGAAGACTCAAATATCTACAGCGTTTTAAAGACAAAATAATTTCGAATTCTGACGATTTCATGCCCGAAATTGATGAACCATCCAGAATTGTGTTGTGTGTAATTATTAAAGTCACTTTCAATCATTTTCAAAGGAAAAAATTAAATTAATAAATAAATAATAAAAATTATCAAATCATCACCAAACATGATAAGAGATTAGTGGAGCAATTAATAATGGATTTGGTGGAGCAATTAGTGGAGCAAGTAGTGGAGCAATTAATAATTGATTTGGTGGATGATTTGATGGAGGCAAATTTTGCCTATAAATACCAAGCATTTCATTTGTAAAATTCATACTTTCTTCTAAGGAATTCCTTAAGATACTAAGAAGATTGTATCTTGTTTGTTTATTTATAGCTTTTAGTAATTAATTTTCGTTTTCGCACTTTCTTTCTTTACTTTTCAGTTTTTACTTTCCGTAATTTACTTTACGCAAAGTATTTTTCTTTCTTTAATTTTCAGTTTTTTACTTTTCAGTAATTTACTTTCAGCAATTTACTTTTCAGCAATTTACTTTTCAGCAATTTACTTTCAGCAATTTACTTTTTCAGTATTTAATTACTTTCAGCATTTAATTTTCAGTATTTAATTTCAGCATTTACTTTTCAGTATTTAATTTTCAGTATTTAATTTTCAGTATTTTACTTTATGTCTTTTATTTTATTTAAGTTTTTTTTACTACCCGTAAATATGTGTCGTAACTAAGCCAGTTATCTGGGGGTGTGATGAAATCCAATATCACCGGTTTTATAAGGGGTTAGATTATAGCTTGGGCAATATAAATTTTATTTATTGAGTCTTAATCTTAATGTTTTTTTCATTAACTGGCCATTAATAAAATTGAACTGGGAAACTTAAAATGAACTAGACATAGAGATTTTAAGTTTAAGACCTTAGACTCAATATAGTCCACGATCTTCCTTGAGGATAGATAACCCTTTAATAGATTTCCTTACAGGATAGACATATACCTGTCGAGTGGGGGTAGTCATAATTGGAACTTAACTTAATGAATCCAGATAATTTGGTTGACATAGACATATGGTTCAATTGGGTTAAACTGGGTATTTGTGTCTGACCATCGACATAGGCTTACACATAATTTAGTGTTCCAGATTAATAAATCATATATTACCCAACTTTAAAAGATAACCACTTCATGTTTAAAATGATATTGGAAGAAATCACAACCCTAGATAGTTTAAATATTGAATTTTCTTAAAACCTACTTTCGAACAATTTTATTTACTTGTTTTTAAATTTAGAATCGTCACTATTTCAAATCAATCAAACAACCTGTTAGATACTAGTAATCATTGACCTCATAAAATTAATAGATTAGATATTAAGTCCTCGTGGGATCGATATTTTTATACTACTTGAACGATACGTGCACTTGCGTTATACGCGTGTGTAAGCACCGGTCACTATCTCACCCTGCTTAGGAAAATTATTTTCTAAAAATGTGATATCTCATGATTCAATTCTGTCACGCCTCCACTTTCATGTTCACCTATGCAAACATAATCCTTTTGATTGTTCAGAATATCTTATGAAGATACTCTTTTTTCCTTTTGGGCCTAACTTTCCATGTTCGTGAGAATGCACATGAACATAGGTCGCACAACCCCAGGTTTTCGAAGGTGAATATCTGGTTTGTTCGACCTGTCCATAACTCATATGGTGTGGTGGACACAGATTTTGATGGCACTCGATTAAGTACATATGTGGGAGTTAATAATGCATCACCCCAATAGGTTATAGGCAAATTTGCTTGTGCCATCATAGACCTAACCATCTCAATAAGAGTTATATTTTCTTCTTTCCGCAACACCATTTTGTTGAGGAGTAGCAGAAGTAGTCAACTGACTACTAATCCCTTTTTTCATCACATAATTCTCTGAACTGATCAGATAAGTACTCACGACCACGGTCAGTGCGTAGTGCTTTAATTTTCTTGTCTAATTGATTTTTTTGTTAAATTCATAATTTCTTGAAACATTCTAATGCTTCGGATTTATGAGCAATCAAATAGACATAACCAAATCGTGTAAAATCATCTATGAATGTGATGAAATAAGATGCTCCATGCCTTGCCCTGACATTCATTGGACCACAGATATCTGAATGAATTATTGTAATGGAAATTCTGCTCTAATCCCTTTTCCAAATGGTTTTCTCACAGTTTTTCCAGCCAAGCAATATTCACAGGTTGACAATTCTACATTTTCAATATTTCCCAGAAAGCCTTCTTTGGCTAATCTATTCATTCTTTGTTGGCCAATGTGGCAAAGTCTAGTAAGCCACACAATTACATCACCATCATTATTGACAGTTTGAAGTAACAAACGAAAAACTGGAATTTGATTGAAACACTCAACATTCAATACAATAAAACCATCAAGAAAATAACCAGAGTCATAGTGTATTGTACCTAAGTACAAATCAACACCAAATTTATGGAAGTTTAAATTGAAACCTAAATTAACCAAACCAACACAGAAACTAAATTTCGACGAATTTGTGGAGCAAACAATACATCATGTAGTAGTAAAGTTTTTCCACCATACATGACTAACTTGCATGTTCCTATTCCTTTGACTTCAACCTGTGAGTTGTTGCACATATATCCACCACTCACCCCAGGTGAAATTCGTCGAAATTCCACGAAGGCATCTCTATCCTTCGCTACATGGTCTGTGGCTCATGAGTCTACAGTCCACAAATGATTAGATTCAGTTAGAAAGATTGAACTTGAAACACATATTTCATTTAAATATGCACGAAAGGTATTCACCTTTTTAGGCTAAGTGCAGTCACGAGCAAAATGACATTTCTTTCCACATTTAAAACATTTAACCTTTGCCATGTTTTTCTTTTTGGTAAGACGTTTTCCTTTCCCATGTTGATTGGTTTTCTGTTTCTTTTTCTGGCTTGGAAGAATTTTCTTTTCCGAACTGAAACCCACCACCATGAAATTTTCTTTTCTTCTTGAAACCCAGGTTTGCTAGTTTCTGTCATATACACTTCAGTATTTGACTTAGCGGCCGCGAGTCGGTCGCTTTCTAATTCAAGGTGACGTTTAGCATCATCAAAGGTTTTGATGCTCTCATTGTGGGTCAAATACATCTTCATATGCTCCCAGCTATTTGGAAGAGAACAAATGACCGCTTGGACTTTTTGTTCATTTCTAAGAACATGTCCAACATCTGCCAGCTCAGTAATTATGTTTGACATTTGCCTCAAGTGTTTTGACATAGTAAACTTCGGGCGTTTCTTGTATGTGTCAAACTTGATTGTCAGTGACCTGAGTTTGGTTATTGATGTACTACCAAACTTTTCAGCTAGTGTGGACCACATGTCTTTAGCCATGTCATATTTCCTGAACTCTTTCATTAGGTCATTATCCATACTACTTAGCAACGTAATGCGGGCAATGAAATTCTTTTTCTTCCAGGCCCCATAAGCCTCTCGGTCTCGCCTGTGTTGGGCTGTAGTGCCCTGTTCAAGTTCATCCATGCTCATTTTCAAAGTTTCAAGAACCTCTTGTTCTTCTAGCACATATTGGATTTTCATGCTCCAAATTTCATAATTATCGCCATTCAGTTTCTCACCCTTGTTGAGTTCAGCGATAATGTTCTTTGTTGCAGAAGCCATAAAAAAACACAAAGTTTCTACAGACATTCATGCACACTTGTTAATACTTTTGTTTATTTTATCATGAAATAAATTATGTTTAATAAAATTCTTCAATGGGGTTAGAGTCAAAAGGCCACTATGTGTCCAATCATCATCCAATACACCCAATGTAAAAATATTATCAACATAATCAAATGTAAAATCGTTTCTATTTTCTAAAATTACATAAATTCTTAGAACATCTTAATCATGCGACAATTGTACATGACAATCATTGATTTAATTACATAAATAAATTCAACATGAAACATTCATACATATAAATACAATAGTTACATGTCGTGAAGTAACAAGCAATTACAACACATAAACATTAACATAGTTTTATCATAGAAAAAACTAATATCTAACACTTAAAACTTTTCCGTTCTAGTGTTCCAACGAATAATGTCTTAGGATAAGAATCCTTAAATTCTTGTGTAACTCGTAATTGATCTTGGACAACCATGGGAAACCTATAGCAAATTTCAGATCATTGCAAACATTTCCGGGACATCAAAGGAAAATGGTATGATTTGCCTTATATTGGAGATACTGAATCGCTAACTCTCTCATGGCTATGTTATACTGAACACGTAGTTCTTCTGTATGAGTTACTAATTCCAAATATTAAGTAAGCCGTTTTTGCCATATTTTCTGGGAGAGTATTTCGTAGCAATCTGAGTCTGTTTGGTTGTCCTATCCAATTACCTTCCCATATAGATTCTTGTAACATGTTATTAAGGTGATTATATGCGAAATCATATCATCATCTTCTTTCATCCGATACTTATCCAGATCCAGCAACATGTCTTTCAATTTTTCACTGTGGGCGGATGTCATAACCCTTTTTGCAGTTTTTTGTCTGATCGGCATGATTTTTCTGCAATAAATACAAAGAAAAATCAATATAATGAAACTCAAAGTTACATTAACTAAAATAAACATCACAAAGATATTCATTTACATAAACACAAAGTTTATATGATAAAACAAATTTATCATGGCCGATTAATACAATATGCAAAAGGAATTAGACATTTAATCATGACGGATCGGAATTACCTAAGCAAACCGATACAGACATGACCAACACGGGCCAACACGGATGTCCACGAGCCTTCACGCGCCACAGGAGTGGCTCACGCGCCTCTACGCGTCGGCCATGAGCTCCCACTCGCCCTCACGCGCCAGCCAGGCTCGGTTTACTTTCACGCGCGGAAGACATGTCGTCCACCTGTTCCGTGAGCGTATGACATGTCGGTTGTGAGTTATAAACTCAGCCGTTTGGTCGGTTATTTAGTCATAGACGACATATCGTCTGTTTCATTTATATTCGTATGACTTGTCGTATAGGAAAAGCGGACGACTTGTCGTCCTCTTCTCTAAGTAGCAGATGACATGTAATACATCTATTTTGGGAGTGTTTTTTTCTGGGTAAAAACATATTCAACTAGCCAACTTCTAGGGTCCATATCTTTCTCAATTTTAATCCAAATTAAGCAAATGATATACCAAATTGAAGATCTCATGACCTAGTTTTCAAAACATATTTGAACATGCGATTATCAATTTTCTACAGAGAGTTATTACTGCCCAAAGTTGGAAGAAAATCATTTTTGTAAAAACAAAACCAGAAGCATTTTTAACAACTTTCATGCATGTTCATGGAATTTTTGTGTAATCTAACTAGAATACATGCATTTAAGCTCTGTGATACCAATGTTAGGAAACATAATCTCTAATATTTACATGTTTGTCCTCTTAGGATCTAACCATACATGTATTACTAGTCCTAGATTTATTTACAAACTAATTGAAATAAATCTATATTAACCACAACACAATTGCATACCTTTAAACTGTAGAGACCTCTTAATCAAACTTAATTGATTGCTTAACTCAATAAGCAAATGGTCTTATTTATAGGAGGGAAACCAAGTCACTATTAGCTCACATGCATGGATTACTATTAATCCTTGATTACTATTTAATCACATGGATTGATTACTATGTAATCACATGTATTTGGATGCATAATGACTTTCTCTAACCCTTCCAAAAATGTTACCATCATGGGTGTACCATTTGTTCCCCACTTAACATTTTACTAATTGTTGTTACTTAACAACTATTGTTGTTATTTAATTATTTGATTAACAACTCTTGTTGTTACTTAATAATTTCCAACATGAAATCATTACTAATTGTTGTTATTTAACAACACCAAATAATTAACTTAATAATTTCCAACATGAAATTATTACTAATTGTTGTTATTTAACAACACCAAATAATTAACAACAATTAATTTCCAACATTATGTTATTATACTTAATGGTTCAAGTCTTTATTGTAAGTTAGTTGAAAACATGAATGGATAACTTAATATTATGCTGCTGCACTTTTTTATTATTCTCATGATTCACTTTCTTTTCAAAATTATGTCATTAAATATATACACAAATTGCTACTTGTCTAAAAGCAATTAAAGCAGTTTTAAGTTAAACATAGATGAAATTCATACTTCACTTTCTTTTCAAAATTCTTCTGCCATTAAACAACAACTAAAACATGTCATATTCAAAGAATAATTAATTACATTTCATATAAACAATTAAAAACCTTAAATATCCAAAACTTACTGTGGTCACATTATTCTTTTGAGAGACATACGACATCAGACTGAGAAGATAATGGATTTGATAATTGTGAAACATGCAAGTCAATTAAGACTAGGGGTGACAAAATGAATCAACGAATCGAATTTGTATCGAATTCTAAATGAATTGAATCAAAATGTGATGGATTCGTATTTGATTCGTTTTATTAAACGAATCCTAATACCAGGATTCGTATTCGATTCGTTTATTAAACAAATCGAATATGAATTTCGTTTAGTTATGATATTATTTAATAACATAATTTACCATAATTGATTTACATTAATTCTTCATAAATATATACATATGAAATATGTAATTAATATATTTACTACAAAATATCTCACCAAATATCGAAAATATTACTTTTTCTATGGTAATTAGTCATAATTTCTTGAATCTTAATTGGAAAAACAAAAACTAGTAAAAGAAAATATAAAAGAATCATAACGAATAAATGAATCAACGAGTTTAAATTCGTATTCGATTATTTAATAAATGAATCGAATCGAATTGACCCATTTATTAAATGAATCCATTTTTTCAAATCCGTATTCGCTTTAAAGCGAATCAAACGAATAAACAAATCATCACCCAAATTGCCACCCCTAATTAAGACATTTAAAATTTTAATAAGTAATAAATTTAAATACATAACTATCTTAATATAAAAATTATCTCAATGTTTGTTCTTGAGGGAACCCTCTTTGAATTTTGTTTAGATTTTTTGGAAATTTCAGATTGCTTCATTTGAAAAGATGGACAACCTTTACGAGTAGTTGGTACATGATCGTTTATGCTTAGACAGTTGGACTCATTCCAAGTACTTCCATGGACAGTTGGTGTGGTTCTCTCAATACAACACTGTATCTTTAACATTTCTTTTTTCTTTTTCACAATCTAATAAAAAAGATGTTGATAACTGTTTTCATTATCACAAACTGTATCTGCAAGCTCAGAAAAAACAATACCTAATTTTTCATATCTTACTTACTCATCTGATGAATTCCAGACATCATCATAATTAACTCTCACCCTATTATGACGTCTCTTCATATCTTTTCTCCATCTTCGCACGATATATTTTTCTGGAAGCAATATGCACCTATTATATAACAACACTGAAATGGCATATTTTGGAGATAATCCATCTACATTCAAACCTTGAACATGTGCAAATTGTTGTAAATTCTTCAAATCTTCAAATATGATGTTTGGATGGAGGAGGGACATGTCCTTTGGATGGTACCCCATGAGGACATGTCCTCCATTTGTATGTAAATGGTCCTATGCTCCAAGGGGTGCATAGGAGGGGTACAACCCTTTGGAGGGTTGCACCCCAACCCAAATGGTGCCCTTGAGGCACCATTCCTTGCTTATAAAAGGAAGCTTTCTTGTTCCTTTATACACACAGAAAGAAATCTGAATTGCATACATAAAATTTGAGTCTCATTTTGGTTTTGAGTCAGAGAGAGAATTCCACCATTACCTAGTTCGAGATCTTGTTAAGATGTGCTTCTTGAACAAGAGGAATCCGGGTTATCCTGGGAGAACATTAGCCATAAATCCGTAGAACACCGAGACGGGGCTGATAAGTTCTTAAGGACAGAGATTTATCTCGACTCGGACTGCATTTTGTCCAATTTTACCAGTTTTTCTTGTTATCAAAGTTTTAGGGTTATGCATGTTAAACTAGATCTACTTTCGTTTTTTCTGGTTTTGATTTGTTTGTTGGCATGTTGAATGATGTTTATGATACTAAATATCCAATAATCTTAAGAACTTATCAACATAGTGTTGTTAGATAGTAATTCGCATGTTTAGATCAGAAATTTTCTGGAAAAATACAGTCTGTGCATGAAAATACATAGGGCGTTCGAACGCCCGACGAACGTGAAGGCAAAAATCTGAAAATTCGTAAGAAAGTTCGAATGCGTCTTCAAACGCAACTCAACGTAAAGCCTTCTGTCTAAGAACGTTCGAACGTATCCTAAATGCAACTGGAACGCAAACTCTCTGGAATTATTCCGTTCGAACGCGTTCTCGAATGCTATACGAACTTAACTCTCTGGAATATTCCGTTCGAATGCGTTATCAAACGCTACACGAACGTGAAACTCCCTGGAAAATTTCGTTCGAACGTGTTCTCGAACGCAACACACTGGACAGTCTCGTTCGAACGTAGATACGAACGCGACACTAACGAATTAGTCCTAGAATTATTATAAATTGCAAAGACTTAGATTAATTTAAGTGTTCATAATATTAACTTAGTAAATCATATAATGAAACACAATAATCTTTGGTAGTATAGATTTAAGTTATTATTAGGGTGTTCAATTATCACAAGCATACATATAGTGATAAAGTTGAAAACTAATTGTGTGTTGGATACTTGGTTGAGAATTTAAAGTGTAATTTTACACAGTAATTCCATCCAATATTGTTTGACACATACACATATATCTACAAATATCGTATACTGTATTGTGATATTTAAAAGTGAAATACTGAGTTTGAATTGCTAAGAGGTTATATTAAGAAAGTGGTTAAAGGATATTCTGTCAAAAAGACGATAAGAGCCTAAGTGGTCAGGGACTTAAGTTGGTTACTCTCGGACCCCCTCGTCCTTTGGGAATATCCTTTATTTACTTTTCATAAGAAATCTTGGTTGGAAATTCAAATACTTGTGTTTATTGGTACTACTGTCCAATAGAACAACAAGTGGATACTTGATATATCACTTGAAACAAGATCATTTGTTGATCGTTGTGCAATTTATCTTTTGTAGACTTATTGACCCCTGTTTGTTTCCAGTTACATTTGGCTAGCGGAAACATCACAGTACCGGTCTCTCATGGAGAAAAAACCGGAGAAGTTTGGTGGGGCAAACTTCAACCAGTGGCAGAGCAAAATATTATTCTACCTGACAACTCTGCAGTTGGCTAAGTACCTCAAAGATCCTCCGGGTCCTGTGGAGGGTGAATCAGAGGCAGCCAAGGAACTGCGAGAAGAGACATGGTCGTCTGGCGACTTCCTATGCAAGAACTATCTTTTGGGTGGTCTTGACAATACCTTGTACAATGTGTACCAAGGCATGACTTCTACGAAGATTCTCTGGGAATCTCTCGAGAAGAAAGGTAGGTTCTTGGACTACAAGATGGTAGATTCAAGAACTGTAATGTCTAAGTTGGGTGAACTGCAATTGATCATTCATGAAATATTGGATGAAGGAATGAAACTCTGTGAGACGTTTCAAGTTGCCACTATAATTGAAAAGTTGCCTCCATCATGGAAGGAATTCAGGAGCTATCTGAAAAACACAAAAAGAAGCAAATGAGCCTTGAAGACTTTGGAGTTCGATTGAGAATTGAAAAGGACAACAAGAAGTCTGAGAAGGCCAGCTACAAGACTATGGAGTCTAAGGCCAACATCGTCAAGGATGTAAAGGGTAGAAAAATGAGAAAGAATAGTGTAGCTGATTCTTTCCAAGCTAACAAGAAGTTCAAGGGGAAGTGCTACAATTGTGGAAAAACGGTCATATGGAAAAGGACTGCAGAAATAATAAGTCTCAGGACAAGGCAAGAACAAGAAAAATGAGGCCCATGTCGGTGAAGATGAGCAGTTAACTGATGAGCTCTCAGAGATGAACTCTCAACAGTGATAACTGAAGCCAACTTGGTTGGGAATCCGAGAGAATGATGGGTAGACACTGGGGCTACTCGTCATATCTATGCTGATAGTAAGATGGTTTTCTCGTATCAAAAGGTTGATGGTGACGATCATCTGATTATGGGAAACTCGTCTACCTCTAGAGTAGTTGGACAAGGGACAGTGGTTCTGAAGATGACATCCGAAAAGGAGCTTACATTGAAGTATATTTGCTTGTTCCTGATATTCGGAAGAACTTGGACTTAGGTATCTTTCCTGAGTAAGAATGGCTTTGAGCTTGTATTTGTTTCTGACAAGTTTATATTGACCAAAAATGATGTCTATGTAGGGAGAGGATAACTCACAGATGGCCTTTTTAAATTCATCGACACGGTGCTAATAATAAAGTTACAACTTCCGCTTATATTATTGAGTCACAAAATGTATGGCATGAGAGGTTAGGACATGTTAATTATGATATGATGCATACATTAATTAACATGGACCTTATACCTAAATTTTGCATTGATAGCCAACATAAGTGTGAGCATGTGTTGAAGAAAAAAATACATAGAACATCATAGAACGAAGTTCTGAACCCTTGGAACTTGTACACACTGATGTGTGTGATATGAATATTGTGCAAGCAAGAGGCGGTAAAAAGTACTTTGTCACTTTTATCGATGATAGCACAAGATTCTGTTATGTGTATTTGCTGAGGAGCAAAAATGAAGCTATTGAGAGCTTTATACACTATGAGAACGAAGTTGAAAATCAACTTGGCAAGAAAATCAAAAAAATCAGGAGTGATAGAGATGGTGAATATGTTTCACCATTCGGTGAATATTGTTCTATGCACAGAATTATTCATGGACCACTGCTCCTTATTCTCCTCAACAAAATGGGATTGCTGAGCGCAAAAATCAAACGTTGAAGGAAATGATGAACACCATATTGACAACTTCTGGTTTACCCCAGAACTTGCGGGGGGAGCCTTGCTTCCCACGAACTACGTTCTAAACAAGCTTCCTCACAGAAGATTAGACAATACACCATATGAGTTGTGGAAAGGTTACATATCTTCCTACAAATACCTAAAAATATGGGGGTGTCTTGCTAAAGTAATGGTTCCTAAACCTAAGAAGGTTAGAATATGACCCAAACTGTTGATTGTATAATCATTGAATATGCTCTCAACAGTAGTGTGTATCGATTCTTGGTATACAAGTCTGAGATTCCTGACATCAATCCATAGATGATGATTGAGTCAAGGAATGCGACGTTTTAAAGGGACATTTCCATGTAAGGAAAGACAAAAAAGAGTGTCTCTCAAAAGAACTATTGATACTGTCAATGACAGTGATCAGGTTGACCAAGAGTCAGATCAACGTGGAAATATTGAGGCAAATGAACCTAGACGTCGTCTAAGTCATTTGAACCCGAATTTCTGACATACTTGTTAGAAAATGAGCCTCGAAGCTATGAGAAAGTAATGTCTTCGCCAAAGGCACATTTGTGGAAAGAGGCTATTAACAGTGAGATTGATTCAATCCTACAAAACCATACTTGGGAGTTGGTTGATCTTCCTCCAGGTTGTAAGCCACTGGGTTACAAATGGATATTCAAACGGAAGATGAAATCAGATGGATCAATAAATAAGTACAAGGAAAATAGAAGGCCTTGATTACTTTGACTCATATTCACCAGTGATTCTTATCACATCAATAAGAATGCTCATAGCCATAGCAGCTATATTTGGTCTTGAATTACATCAAATGGACGTAAAGACGGCATTCTTGAATGGTGAATTGGATGAAGAGATTTACATGGAACAACCGGAAGGGTTTAATATTCCTGGACAAGAACAGAAGGTGTGCAAACTTGTAAAATCCTTGTATGGATTAAAACAAGCACATAAACAATGACATGAGAAATTTGACAAAGTGATGTTGTCAAGTGGGTTCAAAACCAATGAGTGTGACAAGTGTTTGTACACCAAATCAACTCAAAAAGGATATGTTATTGTATGTCTCTACGTAGACGATATGCTGATAATTGGTAGTAATCATGAACTGATTCAGTCTACCAAGAAAGTGTTATCCAGTAAATTAGATATGAAAGATTTAGGAGTAGCTAACCTAACTCTTCATCCATCAAAGAATACTGGCTCAATCATATCGCAATTAGAGTACTCGAGAATCATCGGAAGTCTGATGTATCTCACGAATTGCACACGACCTGATATCGCTCAAGCTGTGAACAGGTTTAGCAGATATACGAGCAATCCAGGACATAACCACTGGAAAGCCACAGTAAGAGTTTTGAGGTATCTAAGAGACACTTCAAAATATGGGCTACATTACGAGAGATATCCTGCTGTTCTAGAGTGATACAGCGATGCTAACTGGATATCTGATACAGTGGATTCCAAATCTACGAGTGGATTTGTTTTCACACTTGGTAATTGTGGGAACACATAAACTGGACGACGCATGCTGTTCCGGGATCGCGGCCCGGTTGGGAGTACGGAGTAGCCCGCGGGGGACTAAACCGGAGAATAATGGAGTCGCCACCCGATGTGAACCGGGAAATAATTTAAGGCCGCACTCACCCCTCGCAAGGGAAGACCTCAAACTGTTGGATTCGGAATGGTCCCTTACTTATGCCACTTGTAATAAAATGATTTGTGCAATAATCTAACCAAGCCTAAGCAACATATTTCCAAGTACAATTTTACTCCTAAGTTCGCATGCATAAATAAACCATTATAACGACAATATCATACAATAATTTCATGACATACCTCAATTATATAATGCGGAAAATAAAAAACAAAACTAACATAATGCGAATTCCCAACGCAAAATAAATGACTAATCATGCTTGAAAATGAACAACTAAATGGGCTAAATCATGTTTAAGAACCAAGTAGCATACTAACGGCCTAATCATGATAGAATACCATCTCATGAACACATCAAATAAATAAAGGCAGAATTCAAAAGTATGATTGATTATATAGTACAAGAGAAATCACCTAAGGAACATTATGCATGACATGTGATGAAAATGACTCAGTTCAGTGTATTCGTATTCGTGTAGCGTTCGTAAACGCGTTCGAACGGTAAACAGAAGGTTTGCGTTCGTTCGGCGTTCTGAAATGCGTTCGAATGGGGTTACAGCAGTGACCTCCAAATTCAGTAAACAACATGACACATACATGAATGGATGAATAGATGACACCTAATAAATAATAACGGGCTAAAAAGGCGCGGCAAAAGCATCGTGGTAAAAGATTTTAACCCCCTCGAAATAGAGGACCTTTAATCCGACTTATTAAGCCCATGCACAATGCAACATGATGCATGATTATGTAAGAAGATGACATACGAAAAAAAGCGAATAACGAAACGAAAGGCGCGGTGAAGTATCGTGGTAAAGGATTTTAACCTCTCAAAATAGAGGACCTTTAATCGCACTTACTAAGCCCATATGCCAATAACACGATGCATATAAGAAATAAAGACAACAATATCGGACTTCGTATACCCGATTGAACATATCTTATATTCAACCGAATATACATCATCCGGCGCGACAAAACATCGTGGTAAAGGATTTTAACCTCGCAAAATAGAGGATCTTAAACGCACTTACTAAGCCCATGCGCAAACAACACAATACATATATAAAAGTAAAGACAATGATATCGGACTTCGTGTATCCGATTGAACATATCTCACATCCAATCGAATATACATTATCTGGGCTCGACAAATCATCGTGGTAAAAGATTTTAACCTCTCAAAATAGAGGACCTTTAATCGCACTTACTAAGCCCATACGCTAATAACACGATGCATATAAGAAATAAAGACAACAATATCGGACTTCGTATACCCGATTGAACATATCTCACATTCAACCGAATATACATCATCCGACGCGGCAAAGCATCGTGGTAAAGGATATTAACCTCTCAAATAGAGGACCTTTAATCGCACTTACTAAGCCCAGGCGCTTTATCTCATCATTACATAAAACAAATAACATGCGGAAATCAAGTAGCAAATAATAAACAAATCAAAACAACATAAAATGAAATATGTACCATTTACTCATGGTACGTGCAGTTGTATCCCGAGTACAGATCATACTACCGTCCATTCGGATCGGCTATGAAATTTATGTCTGGGTTTTCCATCCTATATATCACGAGAGGCGACACATTTTTCATTTATTCAAGGGCCACAACATACATCATTTTACAATTCATGCATTTTCTATCTATTCAAGGGCCGCAACATGATTCACTCCACAATAATCATGCAAACGAGACTCAATAAACAATAAAAATATGAATGAAAATGGATGTGAAAAATACCCTCAGGTCTAACCTTTTATGTCGACTTTCGGAAGCGCGTTACATGTCCGTCGAAAGGGCTATCACTCCGCAACTTTTCCTGTTCACATGGTCTACGTTTTTCTTCGCTGTTTTGCTGCTCAAGCTACTGTTTTGACTCCATTTTGCTGATGCTTTGCTGCTGTTTTAGGGTCAGTTTCTGGACAGTTTCGGTGACTGTTTTGGGGTATTTTTGTCTCGGTTTAAAGGCAGATTTTTGGACTGTTTAAGGGCTGTTTTGGCCAATGTTTTGGGTATCTGAGCTGCTATTTTTTGGGTTTAAGAGGGATGTGTTATTGGTGTGAGAGAGGCAAGAGCTGAGGCTATTTGTGGTTTTGATTACGTGGCCAATTGAGAGAGAAGGGTGGCTTATTTGGTTTGTTTTGTCGGTGTGGGAGTAGTGGTTATGCTAGGGGCTGCTTCGTGTTAGGGTTTGTGGCATTGGAGGTTTGTGGCTAATGGCGTTTGCTGGGTGATAACTTTGTGCGTGAGCCAATATGAGTGGAGGATGCAAGGTTTATGCATGAGGCAATGTCATGGAGGGTGCAGGGCTTGTTACACATGTGGCTTTAACGTGAAGAGGCAGGCTGGTTATGTGTCGGTCTGGTGCTTGGGGCTTGGTTAGGGGCTGTGACGTTTTGCAAAGGAGCAGTTTGAGTGATGAGAGATTGAGGGAGGCAGCAACGTGATCAGAGGGTGTGAGTGTGCTGTTGGTCGACTTTGTATGCGGGTATTTCTTTGGGTGTGGGTTTGATTTGTTAAGGGTTTTTGTTCGGTTTGTTTGTTCAGCTATTATGGGGTTGAGAGAGATGGTGTGTGAAGAATAGTGCCGTCAGAGAGAGAGCCAATGGGAGTCGTAAATGAGAGTGTTTATTTTTTTTGGCTTTGGTTTGTGGCCGTGAATGAGCTAGGAGCAAGGGTTGAAGTTTGTGTTATTTTTATAGTGACAAGCTAGGGTTTGCATGGATTTGAATAGGAAGGAGACCAATTAGTGTCACACAAGGAAAATCAATTATTTGGTTGGAGACATGTCTTGGCTAGATTAGGAAGTTAGTATATTTAATTTGTATTGTTTAGGCATGATATTTGTTAAGTTAGGAATACAATATTTTTAATTAGGAATAATATTTTGTTGATTGATTTTAATTAGGCATGATTTTATTTAATGTTTTATTTAATTTGGTATATGATTTAATATTTTATTTAATTTGATATATGACTTAATTAATTATTTTATTTAATTTGGTATATTATTTAATTAATATTTTATTTAATTGGGTTGTATTTTGAGGGTATTGGGCATGTGGGCCAAGTGTGGTGGGCTAGGTGTTGTGTTTTAAAACGGAGGTCCAACAAGCGAACCCGAAGCTACTCCAGCAAATCCAACAAAAAAGACTTTTTCCCTTCCGACGTCCGTTTCCCGCGGCTCCCGCGACTTAAAACGTAGTGCCTCCAAATGAGACTCATCATCAGGTCTTGCATGCAAAAAATGCAGTGCCTACAGTAATGCAGCCGTGTCATGGAAATCCTCGAGGCAAACATGTATTGCCCGGTCTACTATGGAATCAGAGTTCATAGCCTTAGATAAAACAGTGGAAGAAGCAGAATGGCTTAGAAACTTCCTGGATGATATTCCTAGTTGGCCCAAACCGGTGCCATCGATTAGCATACATTGTGATAGCCTATCGGCTATTGGGAGAGCCCAAAATACAATGTATAATGGTAAGTCTCGACACATACGTCGGAGACATAATACCATACGTCAAATGCTTTCAAGTGGCATAATATCGATCGATTATCTTGAGTCGAAGGAAAACCTAGCGGTTCCACTAACTAAAGGTTTTCCTCGAGAGCAAGTTGAGAAGTCATCGAATGGAATGGGCTTGAAGCCTATAATCTAAGAATTATCACTGTGGAAACCCAACCTAGCTGACTAGAGATCCTAAGATCTAGGTTCAAAAGGGACAACCGAAACTTTGTGCAATTCAAAACAAGCACTGAAGAGTTTTGTACTCTTTCCCATTCCGATAATGACGCTGAGTACTGTCTGTCAAGGTTAGGATAAGCTAAGACTTTTAATGATCACTATATTAGGAAATGAGTCCTAATAGGGGTAAAGATAGATTACTTCTTCATAGTAGATCACCTATTTCAAGTAAGAAGTGAGACCGCTTCCATGGGAACTTTTAAAGGCGGGTTACCCTAAAGTACTTGATGAATCCAGGACCGTTGTTCAGGGCCGAAATAAACACAACAGTAGAACGGGAAATGGTCGAAGTAAAGCTGTGTGTTGGCGATTGTCTTGGTTTACACCAACGGCAGAACAGTTCAAGACTATGGGTCACTGATTTGCCAAGTAAATCCAATTGTCATTCACTAGGAAAGGTTCAAGGCGAAAGCTACCTATTTTGATGCAGCTTTAGTTCACAGAAACTCTCTCAAGTGTCTTCATGAATATTTGAAGAATTGTTGGATTGTTGTAAATTCTTCAAATCTTCAAATATGATGTTTGGATGGAGGAGGGACATGTCCTTGGATGGTACCCTATGAGGACATGTCCTCCATTTGTGTGTAAATGGTCCTATGCTCTAAGGGGTGCATAGGAGGGGTATAACCATTTGGAGGGTTGCACCCCAACCCAAAGGGTGCCCTTGAGGCACCGTTCCCTTCTTATAAAAGGAAGCTTTCTTGTTCCTTTATACACACAGAAAGAAATCTGAATTGCATACATAAAATTTGAGTCTCATTTTGGTTTTGAGTCAGAGAGAGAATTCCACCATTACCTAGTTCGAGATCTTGTTAAGGTGTGCCCCTTGAACAAGAGGAATCCGGGTTATCCTGGGAGAACATTAGCCACAAATCCGTAGAGCACCGAGACATGGCTGATAAGTTCTTAAGGACAGAGATTTATCTCGACTCGGACTGCATTTCATCAATTTTACCAGGTTTTCTTGTTATTAAAGTTTTAGGGTTTATGCATGTTAAACTAGATCTACTTTTATTTTTCTAGTTTTGATTTGTTTGTTGCATGTTTAATTGATGTTTAATGACACTAAATATCCAACACAAATGACCTCACCCTTATCTTTTTCAAAATTAACATGAAAAATTCTAACTTTACTTTGTCTGTCGTCTTCAGAGACCTTAAACATTGATCCCCCATATTCAAGCCCACGTTATTGTATAATGCTGAAATTCTTGAAACTTAGAGATGGTGTAAACATATTGAATTTGTTTTTCCATAACAAAAGAACTTACACATGGAACAACTTGATTAAGACACTTGGCATCTGTTTGCCTTTCTTTTTCAACTTTAATACGCAATGCATTATCATATTGCTCCATAAATTGCTTCAAAGTCATTTTTGAGTTAACATACCCATAAAAAAAACGTTCATGCTCTTACTACATTACGTGGTTGACATTATCGTCCAAAAATTATCTTTAACAAAAGCTGGAACCCACCGATGTCTCACATCATATAAACCACTAAGCCATTGATTATGACCCGAATTATAGGTCACCAATATCTCTTTCCAAGTTTCCTCAAATTCAATACCATTATGTAAATCATAAGCAGCACAATGCAGAGAATGCCTAATAGCATCATAATGATCTTATGCCCCCAATTTCTCAAGCACCTTCTTAAGTATATGCCATAAACAAAGACAATGTCTAGTATTTGGGAAAACTATGTCAATTGCTCTTTTTATTGTTTTATCCTAGTCTGTAATGATTCTGATGGGAGCAGAATCGGACATGCAAGATAGTCATGTCTGAAATCAATGTTTCAAAAAACGGTTCGAGGTGCGCCTCGACCGCCCTGGCAGTGGCGCTGCCTCGATGCAGCTGCCTCGAACCAGCAAACTGAAATTTATTGGAGGCGGCCCGCCTCAATGCTTATTGGATTGGGGCATCCAAGTGCGGTGAGAAGCGGACGCCCCGACCCAAATAACCAGTTTTTTTTTTTAAAAAAAAATTTATATAGGAGTTGAAGTCGGGACTTTCTGTTCTGATACAACTCCCTCTAAAGCCAAAATAAGAATTTTGAAGAGGCTAACCCTAAAGCCCCCTCCATCTTCAATGTTTCAACCCTTCAAGATTAAGCTTCTCATCATCTTTTCGACTTTTTCTCAGCTCGTCCGTGTTCAAGGTATTTTCCTTTGTTGATTTTTTCTTTCTTCATTTTCAATTTTTTGTCGGATTTTCTCGCATCTTCTTGTAGTGTATCATTGACTATTTGTTGAAGGCACTTTGATCTTTTCTATCAACAACATTGTTGTCCTTGTTCTTTTATATTAAAGGCACTTTAACTTTCTTTGTTTAATTATTTTTTATTGAAGTATACAGTGTTTGGCACTTTAATTTGTCTTATGTGAAGTTTGTCTTTTAGTTTTTTTGTTTATTTTGATAGACTTTCGGCTTTTTTATTAAAAACTTTCTTGACTTTTTAGTAGCCATTTTTTTAATGATATTTTTTTATTATGTTTCATTTTATTCAAATGTAATGGATGATTTTATGTGTTGTAGATGATTTATTTTGATAATTTTATGAATTTGTGCTTTGATTTGACATATTTATATTTTTCCACGTGTTTTGATTGAGGCTACCGCCTCGACCATCTCGAGGTTGTCCGCCTCGCCTCACGCACATGACCACCTCGTACCGCATACCGATTTTTCGAACATTGTCTGAAATGATCATGTAAATGTGTGAATGTCTTCATTTGAAATCAATCCACAATCTAACAAAGTAGACTGGCCGTGATGATTAACTTCATCGAATGAAGCGAATGACATATCATACATATTTGTAAGGTATATGGTATCAAATGTAACTACATCTCCAAAATCTTCGTAAGCTTCCCTACTTCTTGTATCTGCCTAGAAAATATTATTGAGTATATCATCCTCATCCAAGTCTATACTAAATAAGAATTCATTATTTACAGCTTGCATTTTCAAAAAATATTTTTTAATTTCCATTGTATCTCATTCTCCAAGTCGTAATCGCCTAAGGTTATCAGCAAGATTTCTACAATCACTTTCTAAGAATGAGATATTTTCATGGCCACTAACCTCTACAACAACAAAATTGTAATTTTGCGTAACTCTAATTCCAACTCGATCATTCATTTCAAGTTTCCATTTCACCTGTTTAGTAATGTAACGGTTGCATCAGAAATATTTAGATTTTGACGGACTCACTTCATGGTTGTGCTCAAGGTTTACAGTACTAACAATCCATTTATCATATTTACTTAGACATCCTCTAATTTTAACATTGCAACCATTTTTCCCCAAAGGATGGTGCTTCAACATATTACTTGAGTTATTTTTTGACTTCCCATTTCGCCCACAAACAAATATAACATATCTTTTAACTTCGTTCCTTCCTTTCTTACTAGATCTCTGAACCACTGGAAAGCTCTGTTGTTTACTATAAGCTTTGTAATACTGTAACATTTGATCATGGCTATCAAACAACATTCTAATCTCCATGGCAATTATTTTTTGTTCCGTATGTACAATTTTATCAACATCGTTGAAATTTTCATGACTTTATCTCCTTAAATTCATCCGACACTTCCGTTTCGATGATTTCTTCTAAATTCATCATTTCCACAAAATAAATGTATTAATACGCAAATAATATTAACAAAAATATGACAATCATCCAAGTCACTTCTTGTGAAACCAGGACTAAAATACCATAATAACTGAGCAACAAAAACCAACATAAAAAGTAAAATCAAAAGACATAGCTTTGAGTCAACATACAAATGCTTCATCAAATACAAAAGACACATCGAGACATACAACATTGCTTTTGATTTCCATGACTAATGAATAAAGAATCATCTAACCCACCATCATACAACTATTTGATTTCCATAACTAATGAATAAAGAATCATCTAACCCACCAGCACACAACTATGTGCCACAGCTTCGTCAAATGCAGTAAAAACCAAACATAACTACATGACAAACTCATAATTATAATCTTAAAACAAATATAACTACAATCATCTAACCTATAATTAGAAACATAAGCAATTTTGAGAAACCAACAATTGATACACAGCCGCAATGATGGGTTCAATTTGGGGGGAGCAGTGTGATGGTTTTCAGAGTTTATGCTCAGCGGAAACATGTTCACAAAATTTTCTTCAAAATTATGGAACTGGATCCGCATTTTTCTAATACATTAATAATATATCAATTATATATATGAGGAAGAAAGTATACCTCTTGTAGTGTAAGTCAACAACTAGATCTAAGATCTCTTTGAATCACAAAATTCTTTTAAACTACGAAATTCCTCGCTTATCTTTTTACCTCCAACGGCACGTGTGGGCGTGAATTTAATGACAAAAAATAATCTAATTTTGTGAGGAATTCATGTACTCAACATTTTCCCGCAGATAGAAACTGAGAATTTCAAGCTGTGCATAAAGTTTTTGGCGTTAGTAACGTGACAAAGATTGTGCATTGTGTCAATGACGAATAGAGTAGACAGAAAGTCATGGATTCGCTTATCTGGGAGGCGTATTGGAGACGGAATAATCCCGTTTCAGGTCCATATGGTGAGTATAAAAGAGTCTGCGAAGAACTTAAGGTGTATAGAAACCGAACCCTAATGCAAAACCACAACCAGAATCCATTGTTGCCCTTGCCAGGACAAGGGGGAATAATTTATAGATCGGCCTCGCAGCAATTGATGAGAAATGGAATTAGTGTTAGGTGTAGCAATGAGCAATTTGGTTGTAATAATCATGATAATGGGAATAATTCAGTCATTGATAATTATATGGATTATGCTTATGGTAATTATGCTTTACATTTTGTGCAAAGTCCAAAGCATGTGAAGCAAGAAAGAGAGGTTGATTCTGTTGTAATTCCATGGCAGCAGCAACGGCCATACGTTTTGTTTTTCAAAAATCAAAGCTGAAAATTCTATTTTGTATGAGGTTCTGATCTTATGCGAAATTAAATACAATAATTTAAAAATGTAGTAAATAAAATCAACACGACAATTTTGTTAATAAAGTGGAAAACTCCTATGAGTAAAATACCACTCCGGGTAGCCAGGCTACCAGTCAAAATCCACTATAACGAGGAAAACTTACAATGATGGTATAAGACCTATGACAACAACTCTGCCGATTATAATATCTCTAGACTGTAATTGTTGGGGTTTTGGGGCGGAAGCGCTCGGTTCGGGTGAAATCATAATTTTAAAACTTTTTAAATTTCTGAATAAATTATTCAATATCCAATATGAATAATTCATTCATATTTCGCCTAAACTTATTTATTCGATATCAAATAACGACATAAATAGTTAATAAACATCGTGAAACTTTTACGAAAATATTTTTCCGTAAAATGGTATAAAACGCGTTTTTGACCGAGCCGATCACCCAATGCACATGAGGGCTGAAAGGCAGTTCATGGGCTGCCTGAACAGTGACCAATTCACTTATTGGGCAGCCGTCTCCCGGTTGGCTCAAAAGTCACCCGGTAACGCCGTTTTTCACCGTTTTCGCTTATTTCAACTCCGAAATAATTTTCGGCAACTGTTCCAACACCCAAAACACATCCAATACATTTATACAACATAGTTTTCATCACCAAAAATACAGAATTTTCAGATCTGATTTTAGTAACAAAAATATCATTTTTCATGCTTTAAATCTAATTTTCTCAACATTAACCATATCATTAACACCAACCAAAGCCACCACCTATGAAGAACTCAAGAACAATTATTGGAGTTACAAGAGTGGTCATAACACTCTAGAATAGCAACAAGTCATCAAATAACGAAATTGAACTAATATTACAATAATATTATCCAATCTAACTTCACACATGCATCTAGCCTCCAAATCCATCCTCCAAATCAAAAAACCCCAAAATATAAGAAAGGAAGAAACCCTAGAACTTGTCTAGATGCTCAGGAACAAGAACACAAGTTTCTAAATTTAAGATTATTGAAGATTACCTTGAAATCTCCTAATTTCTTAAACTTCCTTCTTGATTTCTTCACTTTCTTCCTTGATTCTCCAAGAAAATTTTGGGTGCTTTTTTACTAGAGAGGTTCGACCATGGAAGCTTAAGAAATGAGAAAAAAAATTTCCACTTTAAATACCAGGCCAAAATCGACTTAGGGGTAAAGGAGGGGTATTTTGGTTATTTGGAAAATTAAACTAATTAAATAATAATAATAAGCTTTAAGTTGACAAATCCAATTTGTATACTTCAAGCTTAAAAGAATCATGCCACATGTAACCAACAATATTGCATAACAATTATGTAATATTGAAATAATTTAATTATCTAGATATTTAATATTTAAACATCTAAATAATTAATTTATGCGATTATTATTATATATTTATTTTTATTTACATTAAATAACAAATACATATATTAATGACATGTGTCAAAATCTCATTTGACAAATAATTAATATGTATCAAATCAAATTTTGTATCAAATAAAAATACATATTAATTATCAATTGACCGAAATACCCCTAATGCATGTATTTTCGTTTAACCGTTTAAACGAATCGAATTAACTCATTTAATTCGGTGAAGTATTATGAATAATCTTATATTATTCATAAGGTGTTGTCCAAGTGCTCAACGAGTACACTTCATATTGCGGGACTCTCTAAGTTTAGGTTTATCCGTCGCGAAATCTAATTTCGTGTCCATAATTCATCCACTCTTGAATTATGATGACCACAGATAATCTCGCTAAACTATGCAAGTCGAGGTCATTGCATACGTATAATCCATCCGTCATAGGCTATCCATATTATACCTGGGATATAGATAAGAACGTAAAATCCTTATGGTATAATATAGTCGACTTTCAAATTTACGATCTCTAAATAACACTCGGAACTCGCTTCCGAAGTTATACCACGACCATGGATTTACTAGATCGCAAACACGTGTAGGATACATATGCCCTGTACACAGGACTGACAGATTCTATCTTGATACACATTGGATATCATGAGCATCAGTTCACACTCAACGAATAGGCGGAGGTCTGATCTAAATAGATCGGTGACGTGACTGCCATCAAAGTGTGGAGGATAACTCATATATCCACTGTGGTATCTCAAGTCGAAGGATCACTATGCTCGCTCAACTCGAGAAGATTCCTATTGACGTTGGTGTACCATCTATTAGGAAATCTTCAGTGAGTCGTTCAGTGTTTATCAAATAAACACCTACATTTCTATACGAGTCTCCCGAGACTCATGGTTTATTGGGATAAACCATCAGACCAAGTCACGATATACGACATGTACTGGTCTCAGCGGATTTTACTAACCGACCCGTGTTAGTAAATCTTGACCATGAACTTTATTTAAGGATATACAACTTATAGTGACGCTTCCCAATGTCAATTACAAACTACGTTGTAACTGCGCACTACATTGTAAATCTCAGGGTCTTTGTCTAATATACATGTATCACTAAATCAGATTTAGTTTCAATCTAATCATAATTAGATATCTAATCGTAATTAGATCGAATATGTATATAAAAGACAAGAGGTGCTATCATTAAATAAGTAATATTATGGAAAAAAGAATTGTTCGTATTCATGAATCGGACATAAATACGATCCGGATTGGCACTCCGAGCACCAACCCTAACAATTTCTCCCACTTTCTCTAGTGCCAACCCATGATATCATATACACATCTTAATGTGTATCACATACTCATGGCCCTCAAGAGCTCACCTAGCACTCAAGAGGTAGGCAACAACAAGTAAGCTTGCTATAACAAATTGAGTTTGTCCAACAAACCCAATCGTTTCCCTTAACCATCATCATTAATATTTTATAGAACCCAAATTCTACATCAATATGACTCAGATGCGATATCAATATTGTGCTATAGCTACTGAGTTGTCTATGTATTTAGGGATCAAATCCAAAATACTTTGCAGACAACTACAAGCACAACACTAATATCAAAACTTATAATCTATAAGGTCACTATGCAACTTCATAAGTCAATACTTCATAAGTGACAACTAATTCTACTGATTCAGTAGAATCAACTGTGACACTCCCACTGCATCTTTTTGACTTTATATGACGTAGACCATCTAACGTCATAATTAGACTCAAAACTAATCTTACCCTAATGATTGCGAATTATATTCTCCATGAATAAGAAACCCGTTCTTAATATCTCAAAGATAACAAAGAACATGTTTCAAGACACATCTTATGATCTACAGGGTATCAAAATAGCTCGTAATAATTACGATTAAATTGATATCTTTAATCTTACATAATATAGTATTTTTTATGCCATCATCCTATATGCATAAGATTGATTAGACATTCTAATCAATTTCTCTTTCGACTAAGGAATCATCCATTACGAAAGATATATATTATATATAAAAGACACACTAACTGTCAAACAGTTATACTAACTGTCAAACAGTTATACTAACTGTCACACAAATAGTTTTGATGTGTCCTTTATTAGATCATATCTAATGCACTACTAATGGGAGTATCTCACAAGTCTCTTAGTTTTATATCATATATAAAACTTTATATCAAATATAACAGAGACTACTCCCACCGCATTCACAGAGAAAAAAAGACTTAGGTAAACCTTTTACCTTATAAACATCTCATTATTACATTGACAATGATAATGTCGTTAGGATATACAATACTAGAAAGAAAATTGTATGCTCCCACTGACCCTACTATCAAATATGTATTCTATATGCTTTGATAAAATCAAACAATCTTACTATTATCAAAATTAGAAAACACAGATTTTCGGAAAGCTTATCTGAATCTACAATAGGTTCCATAAGTAAGTATATCAAACTGTGATCTTAGCAGAATACAAACTCTAGGGCCATTCTAGAATGAACTCTTCAAACAAAGAAACCACAATGGATCTCTCATTCGAAGAAACCATTCAGGAACTCCACTTTGCATTCTTTAGCTAAAATACACAATTTAATATCAACATTAACTAATAGATCCTTAATTGTTCAATTAGTATGACTAGAGACAAGTTTCCTTAGAATCTACAATAGATTACTGAGTATAACATTTCTCACTGTCATACTATAAAGGTGAAACCTTTAATAAGCTCACTTTATTTTTGCTGCGCAAATAATTTGCACATTTTATGAACGATTCATAACGAGAGCTCAATCAAGTTCAAAACTTGATCGTAGTAAGCTACGAACAATCTTAGATCTATCGTTTAATGCTAATTTCTGAAATCGATATCAAATATCGCTCCCACTATAAATCATAGGATAATTTTCTTCAATAAGAAAACAAGTAGAACCATTAAGTAGCAAATACTTCGTAAATGATTCTGACATCCTATTGGACTTATATGGAAGCTGCCTAAGGGCATTTTTATCTTATTAATTACGTGGTTCCATTTATAGTTTATCACTCTCACATTTGACTTCAATAAGTCAAGTCTTTTCAACAATCTTTAACATCTAATATTACACAACAAGTAATAAAACAATTTTATTACTTGGGATCGTAGAAAAGATATTCTATCAAATAGAATACAATATTCTATTAAATAGAATAAATGATAAACTTTTGCTTGTACCTCCGAGGCGCAAATATTTCTCAATTATATAACTATTATATAAAACAAAGATTCAAATCTCAAACATTTCAAGATTCGAATTTTCTACTTATACATATCATATACGTAACTTTAGAAACTAATGGAACCTTAATTAATAGGATGAATTAGTGTTACTGGAGCATATCCCCAAGAGTATTGAAACTAATTCGGTAACACTCAATATCAAACGAATCAAATCATATAAGATTCGATTTCTCCCACTGATCAATTCTATCACGATGGGATCGTAGAGGAATAATATTGAGTAAGAATCACATTCATTAAATAACTTTAGAACTAATTGCCATAAATTCATATGTTTCATCATATCAAACATCCTTGAACAATTCAAAGACTCACGACGAATTTTAAAATATAGTTTTCAACACTTCAAATAGAATATCTTTGAACCATTCACAATTTTCTATCCGCGTTTCATCAAAAACATATTGAAAGTTTTCAAACAATTCAAGATGATCAATATATGTTCTATTAGAAACATGCAACTAAGTCATGACAACTCATTAACTAAGTTACGAAGTAAAGAAAATTATCCAAGGCAATTTCTAATTCATTAAACTACATACATCCAATGTATTAGTTTAATAAATTTGTAGTTCAATGACGATCATTGATTAAATGAGATTTAATCACATCCCGAATACATTATGCATTAAATGGATAAGGATTTATGGTGTGATCTTATATCTGACCATCCTTTACCATACAGAATAAGCATCTAATGCTTAAATGATAAAATCTCATAAAGTACTGTTCTAAATTATTTAGTTAACATAATATTTTTCTTAATGTTTATCTCTATATCAATGACTCTACTAGTCGTATTAAAATATGTAATAATTGTTTATAAAGAACAAGTAACTATCCAATAGTCGCAAGTTCTGATATCAAATATCAAAACAATCATTAAAAACTATTTTAAACAACTAGACGGGAGATCTAGTATCCAATACCTACCGTTGTCGTATTGTGAAAATCAATATTCTCTATACACAACTATACACACATCTCATTTTTTTAGCTTTATAATTTGCCTTCATTTATTCACAACAATTGCAAATAATTGATTAGCAAACTGTGTCAAACACGTGACTTCTAAAAGTCACTAAAGCCAAGAAACGTCATTATAAGATAAACAAATACCTAATAGAGTTTTCTTAATGCCAGTCAAGAATCTCGAGACATGAACTAATTCACGTCAATTTTTACTGTACAAGAAAATATTCTCTCTAGACAATTATATCCTAAAATATATATCTATTTAGATTACTTATCGTGACTTAGCAACTAAGTCACTAACCATCTTGATTTTCAAGAAAATCGGAACAACAGTTCCCGATGGTTTTGACTAATCTAACAATATCCAAGTCTACTAACATTTTAGAACCTATTCTAAAAATACGCAACCATAAATAAAGTCATAAAATATATTCAAATAATATGCATGCAGTGGATTAGAAGTATAATTCTATTAACAATATAGAATAAAGGAAAACAAAAGCAGCAATTTCCATAAAATTACACACTGCTTTAGTTATGGATTTTTAACCTAGCAGTGTCTCTCACTACTTTACGTAATACCGTAATCCCCAATGGAAAATGGGAATTCAATAATTAAATCAAATTCCATAGTGAGAAGTGGACCCCATGAATATATTTCGACTCACAACTTTGGCACGATCTCGCCTACGTATATTCATTAGGTAGACAACTCATTGCCAATCACACTCACTGTGACTCCTGATTTTGGTCCTGACCGTTTCTCGTTATGACAGCTTTGGCATGTTCACAGGGAGGCGTATCAAGGCTTCACTTACCAATGACAAACTCAAGCTACCGATGTAGTCCTGACAGCTTTGGCACGTTCAAGATTTCCACTTTCACTTGAATTTTTCTAGTATCAAATATACATCCGGCATGGATAAAATTCTATCAACTACACCCTCACTGCTTTGGCACTTTCTCTGATGCAGCCATAGAAAAATACCCATAAACCGTATTGACAAGACGGACCAAGAAACATGCATCCAATACATGTCACTTTACTGCCTTATTTAAACGGGGATATTCCTCAAGAAAGCTTTGCTCTATATAAAATACAGAGTTAAATCTAGATCAACTTCTAAACAGTTCAATTCTACCTTAGAAAACATAACTGAACTTAAGCATTAAATTTCGGTTACGTTTCCCGTTAGCGTAGAACCGAAAAGTCAAGAAATATCTAAATTAAATGCATGTGCAAACATAAAAATTGGATTATATATCATATATCAAGCATGACAAATGTAATGGATGAAGGATCATACCTGACTCTGATACCATTTTTGTTGAGGTTTTGGCGCGGGCGCAGCGGAAGCGCGCGGTTCGGGCAAAAATTTTTAAACTTTTTAAATTATCGAATAAATTATTCAATATCCAATATGAATAATTCATTCATATTTCACCTACACATATTTATTCGATATCAAATAATGACATAAATAATTAAGAAACATCGCGAAACTTTTACGAAAATGTTTTTTCGTAAAATGGCATAAAATACGTTTTTGACCAAACCAACCACCCATCGCACATGAGAAATGCCCAGGTCAGCCCCAACAGCACTAGGGCAGTTCATGGGCTGCCCGAACAATAACCAATTCACTGTTTGGGCAGCCGTCACTGGGTAACGCCGTTTTTTGCCGTTTTCGCTTATTTCAACTCCGAAACAATTTTCTACAATTGTTCCAACACTCAAAACAAATCCAATACATTTATACAACATAATTTTCATCACCAAAAATACATGATTTCCAGATCTGATTTTTGTAACAAAAATATCATTTTTCATTCTTTAAATCCAATTTTCTCAACATTAATCATATCATTAACACCAACCAAAGCCACCACCTATAAGAACTCAAGAACAATTATAGGAGTTACAATAGTGGTCATAACACTGTAGAATGGCAACAAGTCAACAAATGACAAAATTGAACTAATATTATAATAATATTATCCAATCTAACTTCACACATGCATCTAGCCTCCAAATCCATCCTCCAAATAAAAAAGCCCCAAAATATAAGAAAGGAAGAAACCCTAGAACTTGTCTAGATGCTCAAAAACAAGAAACAAGTTTATAAGTTTAAGATTATTGAAGATTATCTTGAAATCTCCTAATTCCTTAAACTTCCTTATTGATTTCTTCACTTTCTTCCTTGATTCTCCAAGAAAATTTTGGGTGTTTTTTTACTAGAGCGGTTCGACCATGGAAGCTTAAGAAATGAGAAAACAAAATTTTCCACTTTAAATACCAAGTCAAAACCGACTTAGGGGTAAATGAGGGGTATTTTGGTCATTTGATCAATTAAACTAATTAAATAATAATAATAAGCTTTAAGTTGACAAATCCAATTTGTATACTTCAAGCTTAAAAGAATCATGACACATGTAACCAATAATAATCAAACATATTGCATAAAAATTATGTAATATTAAAATAATTTAATTTTTTAGATATTTAACATTTAAACATCTAAATAATTAATTAAAGTGATTATTGTTATATATGTATTTTTATTTACATTAAATAACAAATACATATATTAATGACATGTGTCAAAATCTTATTTGACAAATAATTAATATGTATCAAATCAAATTTAGTATCAAATACAAATACATATTAATTATCAATTGACCGAAATGCCTCTAATGCATGTATTTTCGTTTAACCATTTAAACGACTCGAATTAACACATTTAATTCGATGAAGTATTATGAATAATCTTATATTATTCATAACGCGTTACCCAAGTCCTCAACGGGTACACTTCATATTGTGGGACTCTCTAAGTTTAGGTTTATCCATCAAGAAATCTAATTTCGTGTCTATAATTCATCCATTCATGAATTATGACGACCACAGATAATCTCGCTAAACTATGCAAGTCGAGGTCATTGCATACATTTAATCCATTCGTCATAGGTTATCCATATTATACATGGGATATAGATAAGAATGTCAAATCCTTATGGTATAATATAGTCGACTTTCAAATTTATGATCTCTAAATAACACTCGGAACTCGTTTCCAAAGTTATACCATGGCCATGGATTTACTAGATCGCAAACACGTGTAGGATACATATGCCCTGTACATATGACTGACAGATTCTATCTTGATACGCACTGGATATCATGAGCATCAGTCCACACCCAACAAACAGACGGAGGTTTGATCTAAATAGATCGGTGACGTGACTGCCATCAAAGTGTGGAGGATAACTCATATATCCACTGTGGTATCTCAAGTCGAAGGATCATTATGCTCGCTCAACTCGAGAAGATTCCTATTGACGTTGGTGTACCATCTATTAGGAAATCTTCAGTGAGTCATTCAATGTTTATTAAATAAACACTTATATGTCTATACGAGTCTCCCGAGACTCATGGTTCATTAGGATAAACCATCGGACCAAGTCACGATATACGACATGTACTGGTCTCAGCGGATTTTACTAACCAACCCGTGTTAGTTAATCTTGACCAGGAACTTTATTTAAGGATATACAACTTATAGTGACGCTTCCCAATGTCAATTACAAACTACGTTGTAACTGCGTACTATATTGTAAATCCTAGCGTCTTTGTCTAATATACACGTATCACTAAATCATATTTAGTTTCAATATAATCATAATTAGATATCTTATCGTAATTAGATCGAATATGTATATAAAAGACAAGAGGTGCTACCAATAAATAAGTAATATTATGGAAAAAGAAATTGTTCATATTCATGAATCAGACATAAATACGATCCAGATTGGCACTCCGAGCACCAACCCTAACAGTAATAACCCGAAGAACTCCTCGATCCCGCACCAAGCTGCCTTCTTCATAACCTCTGAAGTCTTTGGGTGGATCAACCCTGCAAACTCGCAACGCCAGAACTTTGACTGATAGTTTTCCTCCTTTAGATCTCTGAAGGCTTAGGAAATTGGGTTAAGGTTGTGTTTTTATGCTAAATGTTACCAAAGAACAATCTTACCAAAACAAATAAGACAATGGAATCAATGAAGTCTTCTAGGTTGATTGGCAAGAATGAAAAAAATAAAGTTTATGGAGGCTCTCTAAATTATGTTTCTTCAATTGGTTAAGGTGGCTAAATATTTTTTTTATATAGGTAGGGCAAATATAGAATTTTCATTGTGCAAAAATGGCTCAAAACGCGTCCGAAATGACCCAATTACGCACTGGCATTTGAACACCCCTCAAACACAAATTTTTTTTACCTCCGGACGTTAGAACGTGCTGACAAACGCAACTCAAATCATGCGTTATTTATATGTACTCGATTGTCTTCAAGTTCACTTTCCAATGACATTGAAATGCAATTTAAAACACTTGTAACTTTCTCGTCCCTTGGCCAAATCATGCGTTATTTATATGTACTCGATTGTCTTCAAGTCCACTTTCCAATGACATTGACCTCATGTCAATTGAAGCTATAAATATTCTAAAATGTCCAAAATAGTGAAAATTACTTTGATATCTTCATCTGATGTTGTCCAAATACTTGTCCAATTGTTCTGAGATCTTCAACCTTTATTACAATTCAATTGAACTTGTTTTGTTACGAAAGTTGCTAATATACATGGAACTAACAAAATCCATAAAAAAATATATATGAAATTACCTACAAACACACTCAACAAACAATCTATATATACCAATGGGGTGAATTGGGTAATAGCATAATATTGAGAAATAAAAAATCTTTTCGATTTTACGCTACTAAATTAGTAACTTTACCAATTTAGCTTAGGTCAATTTTCTCAATCACAATATATTGTCAAAATGCAAGTTATTAAATGATATGCAAATATATAATATAACTTACGATAAATAAAGAGTGTAGGGTTAGAGAAATTGACACTGGTGATTTATAGTGGTTCGGCCGACAATGCCTACGTCCACCCTTTCAAGCTGCACTTGAAGTTTTTCATTATGTCAAGTTGAAACCACAACTTACACCAAGTTTTCTGTGGCGTATTAGCAACCAAGAATTTTTCGTGGTTCGCCCTAAACCAAGTGTTTTTATAGGTTCACCCAGACCTTTTACAACACCAAGAGTTTTTTACTTAGCTTCACTCATTAACCTTTATAAAAAATACTCTTTTGTGTGTATCCACTCAACAAGAGATTTCCTAACCACCAATGGTTGATTATGAAAGATTTACTACACAACTTAGGCATTCATGAAAGATAAGAAAATTTTAGTGTGAGTTTCTAAACCAAGTATACCAAGCATATTAAAATGAAATGAATGTAAAATGTGTAAGCTTTGATTATGATGAGAGTGAATGAAGATGAAGGTTTAAGTTCCTCTTAATATTTTTGGCTTGGAGAAAATGTATGAAGGTTCAAGAAGTTGGCAAAAATGAAACTGGAGCTTAATGCATAGTGAAGGTAAAAACTGACACATCTATCTATCTAAGACCGGTATGTCAATCTACAGGGGCCGGTATATCGATCATGTAAATTCAAATGGCTATATGATCATTGAAGATTAAAGCACACTTACCATATTACTGACTGGTATGAAGGCCAGTATACCGGTTAGCTAACCATTATAGGGAGCGGTATGATCCGTCCAGGTTCCAGTAGATATGCAAACTTCAGCCTTACCGTTATGGTAGGCTGGTATGGAGTAGCTCAGTTCCAGAGAGCATACAAATTTGCCCAAGGCAGAGCAGGGTCACCGGTATACCGGTATCAGAGACTGGTATGTCGGTCTCAGTGCAGAAACTCAAGATATGCGTGTGCATGATTCTTATTGTTACGGTTGGTGCTCTGAGCGCCAATTTTTTACGTATTTCCTTGAAAATACTGTTTTAAATATTTTATTAATGAATAAAATAAACAGTTTCAATATTATAAATTCTTTTATTCTATGGTAAAGACGTAAATGACCATAGAGTGATTGGTTATGATACAGTTGCAATAGCGTCGCAACTCACATTGAGTAGTATCATAACAATATCATTCTTTAACTATTTCTGGTCAAGGTTTACAATTACTTGGTCAGTATGTAAACCTGCTGAGACCGGTACATATCGTATATTGGAATGTAGGATCCCAATGGTTTCTCAATGAACCATGAGTCTTGGGAAACTCGTATAGACACATAGGTATTTATATCGGATAAACACTGAACGACTTACCGAAGATTCTTAATAGATGATACACCAACGTCAATAAGAATCTTCTCGGGTTGAGTGAGCATAGTGATCCTTTGACTTGAGGTACCATTGTGGATGTATGAGGTATCTTCCACACTTTGATGGCAGTCACGTCACCAATCTATTTAGATCAGACCTCCATCTGTTCATTGGGTGTGGACTGATCCTCAGGATATCCTGTGTGTATCAAGATAGGATCCGTCAATTCTGTGTACAAAGCATAAGTATCCATTATGGAATTAGCAATCTGTTAAATCCATGGGCTTGTGGTACACTTTAGAAGTGAGTTCTCCCAAACTCCATAAAATTTCTAGGTTATATCCTCTAGATCATATTCAAAATCCCTCTCTTCCGAGCGATAGATTGTAAACATTCATCATCTCAATTTGTGGCCAACAAACAAGAAGTATTAAACACAAAAGAAAATAAATAAACTGAATTATAACTTTATAAAACTCAAACTGGCAATCAATACATAGGTTCAAGCATTGGCTACATCATCCTCTAGAATTATGGAGTTAGTTCATGACTAAAGATAAAAATAATGAAAATATGGTCATGAATCTAAAAGAAATTATTAGAGTTAAAGAAAGAAACTAGAAGATTAAACATGAATCGAATCCCTTCGTCTTCGGACGTCACCGCCTTCGTCTCCTCTTGTCGCTCTTCAATCTTTCTCTTCGGATCTCTCTAAAAGATGTGTTTAGAGTCTTTGTGTTGTGTATTAGCCTCTTCGTTTAGGGTTTTGGATGAACTTCTATATTTATAAGGAAGTTTTGGAGTCCTTTTGCATGTAAAATCCTGATTTCTGACGTTTATGGGGTTCTGCCGCAGCGTCACGGCACCGGAATTGGCGTCGCGATGCCTAACTTTCGAGAAATTTATATGAAGCCATCCTGGTGAGGCGCCGCGATGCCAAAAGTGGCGCCGCAATACCACACTGTTTTTCAGGATGAGAGTTTTCTGGGTTTTCTGCTTTCCCGCGTTCTTCCGTTGCGTCCGTAAGGTCCCAAACCACGTCCTTTTGCTCCAAGATCCATGTTCCAATGCTTCATACTAATAAAACGTAAAATAAACAACAAAATACATTAAATGATACGGAACCTAACAAGATAATAAGCTAAGAATGTAGGAATAAGTGGGTATAAACCGTACTTATCAAACACCCCCAAACTTATGATTTTGCTAGTCCCGGGCAAAAGGCTAAATAAAAACTAAATAAAAATAAACAAACAAAAATAAAAAAATGAACTAGGCCAATTTCGTAGCGATCACGATTGCATTTAGTGTATGCGACAAGCCTTTAAACCCCTAGGCGGTCGTAGTGGAGGAGTTATAGTCTCCCGAGAGCTTACAACAACGACACCCACAAACGTCATTCACACACAATCATGCAAAAATAAAAAATAATTAAAGAAAATAAAATAGCCCCGATAGTTATGCATAATATTTTCCTCAAAGAATGCCTACTAATGAAATAAGAGAACCTTCAAAGTACTCAACACATCTTAAATCTAATTTCTTAAATAAATCATCTAAGCTAGGCTCACAGTATGTGTGTGTATAAAGGTTAATTCATAGCTCAACGCCCAAATAGCCAACTCAATGATTTACCAACCTAGATATCTCAAAAGTACTCTGTATTTGCCTTATTTTGTGCTCAGTATGGTATGATTTTATATTATTCTTTTTCTTCTTTCATTTTTATTTTTTTTCAGCACACATACCCTTTAAGGTAGCATTTCTCCTCATGGTGGTCCTAACACTCGCCCATGAGTAGCTTCATGCTTATAAATTATAGGTGGTTTAACATTTTTTTTCTTTTTTTTTTTCAATTTTTTTCTTTTCTTTTATTTTTAACTATACCATACATCATCATATTGAAATAGATATCTAAGCAAACGATCATTCATCGGTAAAAAATTTCTTTAACTAATCATTTTGTCAATTACTTAGGTTCTTACTGCTAAAAACCTGTTGTTAAGTGCTTACGAGTCTAACCTAGATCACCTATTCAAGGCATCAGATAAAAATCAATTGGGAACTTATCATTTCTAAGATTTCATCTAAAGCAAACAAAGTTCATCATTAGACTTATGTTTTACTATCTAGGACTAAAAAGAAAAAAAGTAATTTTTCATTTTTTTTAAAAAAATAGCAGGAACTATCACTACATGCACACACCCCCAAACTTAAAACTTTCATTGTCCTCAATGTAAGATAAACATAAAGAAACAAGAGTGAGGAACAACACTATCAGACATGGAGTTGATCAGACTCCTGTTGGTCAGAATTTGATTGCGCTGTGGGTCGTGCTAACACCTGCATAAATACACAATCAAACTAATAAACAAGGAAATATCACAAAATAAAATAAAAATAAAATAAAGAAAATAATAATAAAATAAATGCAAGGGTTGCCTCCCCTCTAGCGCTAAGTTTAGCATCTTGAACTAGACGTTACCACCCAAGTGGTCATGGTAGCTTCAATGTAGTGGACTAGGTAGTATCATTTGTCTTCTTCTTTGGTATCCATCAGTTGTTATGACATGAAAATGATAGCTTGGCAGGCTGTGGCAGTTTATCCATGGATGGTCCCCTAGAGTCTACTGATGGTTGAAACTTTGGACTGCACATGTGGCAAAATTGACTTGACCACTTTTTAAGCTTCCCATGGATCATCTTTAAGTGAGCACTAACTATTTTTTTCCTCTGTTTACGGTTATTTGGGATTAATTTTAGTTCTGGCTGTGGAGGTTCGTCTTTGCTTGGCTGCACTATGCCCATAGGTTGCTGAAGTAATGATTCACCCTGCGTGTTTGCAACTCTCTTCGTTGCCATATCTACCATATGACATTCTGCATCACCTTGAGGACTTGGCATGGCTTTAAAAATACTGAAGGTGACTTCTTCATCTTGAACTCTCATTTTCAGTTCACATTTCTGCACATCAATGACCGCTCTGCCGGTTGCCAAGAAAGGTCTACCAAGGATGATTGAGACCTCATAATCCTCCTCCATATCAAGGACAAGGAAGTCACCAGGAATATAAAATTTATCTACCTTAACCAGCACATTCTCTATTATTCCTCTCGGGTAGATGATGGATTTATCTGCTAGCTGCAATGTCACTATGGTTGGCCTATGCCCAACTATTTGTAGATGGATAACGGCATGAGATTGATACTTGTCCCTAAATCACATAGTGTCTTACCAAAATATTGATTCCCAATAGTGCACGGTATGGTAAAGCTGTCTGGATCCTTCAGCTTTGGAGGAAGCTTCTTATGTATAATGGCACTACACTCTTCTATGAGTTCTACTGTTTCAAAATCTCTCAGCTTCATTTTCTTTGACATTATCTCCTTCATAAACGTCATATAGTTAGGCATTTGTTCTAATGCATCTGTGAAGGGGATATTGATATGGATCTTTTTGAAGATATCAAGGAATTTGGCAAATTGAGCATCCAACTTCTTCTTTTGAAAGCGCTGAGGGTATGGCAAAGGTGTCTTCGGGATATGAGGTGGCTTATATGGAAGAGCTACTGCATTGTTCTTTTCTTCTGTTACTGTTTCCTCCTGAAATATCGCTTCTTTTTCTTTACTGCCTAAGTCCTGAGAGGTGTCTTTAATATCTTTTCCGCTCCTTAGGGTTATGGCTTGACACTGCTCTTCGAGGTTGACCTCAGTATTACTAGGAAATGCCCATTTTCTGTTGATTGGTCATGGAAGAAACAATCTGCTTAATTTGTATTTCTAAGGACTTCATCGTTGCCCCTATATTGCCCATGTGCATTTCAATATTATTCAGCCTTGACTCATTCTTCTCAAGCCTCTCTAAAATTTTAGCAACAAACGTACTCATAAGGTCTTCTAAGGAAGGTTTATGTTTAGTTATTAAATAGTTGAAGCCAGATGAAGGTTGCAAGACATTCTCTGTATTAGCATATGACAAGTTCGGATTAGAGTTGTTGGGCATAGGATTGCCTCTATTGTTGTTGAATTTCTGATTGTTCAGATACTGGACTTGCTCATATCCTCCGTCAGATAAGATCATTCTATTTGCAGTAACAGCTTCAATAGATGGTTGGCCCTGTTGATTGGTCAATACTGCTAGATGAGTCGTGAGGGATGACACTTGAGCTGTAAGTGCAACAATAAGATCCACCTCGTATATACCAGCCACCTTAGGCACAATAGTGCTTTCACTTGGCCATTGGAAATTATTAGTGGCCATCTCCTCCAGCAGAGCATAGGCATCTTCGTCATATTTCTTGAACAGAATTCCTCCAGTAGCTGCATCGCCCACAGTTCTATTAGGATCATTCAACCCATTATAGAATAACTGAATCTGAACCCAGTCTTCAAAATTATGTTGTGGGCACCTCCTAAGTAGATCTTTAAAGCGCTCACAAGCCTCATACAGATTCCCAGTCTCCAACTGCCTAAATATGCTAATTTATGTTCTCAGTTGGGCTGATTTAGCTGGTGGAAAGAACCTCGCAAGAAATATTATAGCCATATCCTACTATGTCATGATGCTCCCCATCGAAATAGATTGCAGCCAACCTATCGCATTGTCTCTTAGAGAGAATGGGAACAAATGTAGCTTGATGCTCTCTTTAGTCACGCCATTCAACTTTATGGTATCCGTCATCTCCAAGAACATCCTTAAATTCATATTGGGATCCTCTACAGCTGAACTCCCAAACTGGTTCTTTTGCACCATGTTGATCAATGCAGGTTTCAGCTCAAAATTGTTAGCGTTGATTGGTTGATGGGCAATCCCAGAATAATTTTCATCTATGACTGGCTTGAAGTGATCTCGGATTGCTACATGGCGTGGATTATTCTTTCTGTTTTCAGCCGTCATTGCTTATTTTTCAAGTGTTATTTCCTTCCTTAGTCTCCTCGCTGTTCTTTCTATTTCAGGATCAAACATGAGCGAGTCGAGACATGTGGATCTTCGCATTCACTGAAGCATAGAAAGATAGGAAAAAATCAAATAAAAACAAAACAAACTTAAAACAAAAATAAATTAAAAATAAAAATAAAAATCTAAATTAAAGCTAAGGTTACTTGGTAATAGTATTAATGTGAATTAAATTAACAATCGCCGGCAACGGTGCCAAAAACTTATTGTGATATTTTATATCGTACCGCAAGTGTACGGTGTCAAGTTTTAGTAAATGATAAGTAGAGTGTCGAACTCACAAGAATTGTATTCAACTCACATTAAGTATTATCATTGATAATCCTAACTTTATTCAGAAAACAACTAAATTTAAATTAAATCTAAATAAGCAAATATCAAAATGTTAAATTAAGATAAACCAAGATGAGAGAGATTCTAGAGTCTAATTTCACCTAGTTATCCCCTATGTATTTGTCATGCCAAGCAATTCTTATTCAGTTGCATTATTTATAAGTCAAGAATCCTAAAGTAGTCACTCCCTCTCCCGAGTATAATGAAAAGGTTATTAATTACAGACTTCGATATCCCTGTAAAAATCTAATAATTAACAACTCATTATGCCTTGTGATTCTTTGTTAACGACTTCAAAGGAATTATAGATTCTCCCAAACTTTATAAAACTCCTAGTTTATATCCTCTAGATCTTATTCAAAATCCCTCTCTCCCGAGCGATAGATTCTAAACATTCATCATCTCAATTTGTGGCCAACAAACAAGAAGCATTAAACACAAAAGAATATAAATAAACTGAATTATAACCTTATAAAACTCAAAATGGCAATCAATACATAGGTTCAAGCATTGGCTACATCATCCTTTAGAATTATGGATTTAGTTAATGACTAAAGATAAAAACAATGAAAACATGGTCATGAATGTAAGAGAAATCATTAGAGTTAAAGAAAGAAACTAGAAGATTAAACCCGAATCGAATCCCTTCATCTTCGGACGTCACCGCATTCGTCTCCTCTTGTCGCTCTTCAATATTTCTCTCAGGATCTCTCTAAAATATGTGTTAGAGTCTTTGTGTTGTGTATTAGCCTCATCTTTTAGGGTTTTGGACGAGCTTTTATATTTATAGAGAAGTCTTGGAGTCATTGTGCATGTAAAACCCTGATTTTTGACATTTCTGGGTGTCTGCCGCAGCGTCACGGCGCTGGAATTGGCATCGCGATGCCCAACTCTCTGGAAATTTGTATGAAGCCATCCTGGTGAAGAGACGCGACGCCAAAAGTGGTGCCGCAACGCCACCCTGATTTTCAGGATGAGTGTTTCCTACGTTTTTTTTCCTTTCCCGCGTGCTTTTGTTACGTCCGTAAGGTCCCAAAATACGTCTTTTGGCTCAAAGATCCATGTTCCAATGCTTCCTACTAATAAAACATAAAAGAAACTACAAAATACATTAAATGATACGGAATCTAACAAGATAATAAGCTAAGAATGCAGGAATAAGTGGGTATAAACCGCACTTATCAAACTTCTTTGTCAAATTTGCCAACTCATTATCACTATTATCTTCTTCATCACTTTAGCTAGCACTATCCCATTTTCTCATAATTGACTTAAGGGATATTCTCTTTTTACTATTCTCTTCTTCTTCCCTTAGGTCCATCTTAAGCTCCATCTTATGTTCCAATAATTTTCCCACCGAATCATCTAATTTTAAATTGTTGATATTATTTGATTCATTGATGGAGGCAGTGAAAATTCTATATTCTTTTGGGAGTGACATAATAATTTTCTTCACTTGATCACTTGAGTCAATATTTTTCCCTAAAGCACTAAGTTGATTCACAATCATTGTGAACCTTGAAATCATTAGCTCAATCTCTTCACCGACTTCCATCTTGAAGCCATCCAACTCGCTCATGAATCGGTTGATCTTTGACTCTTTGACTTGGTTTGTCCCTTCATTGACCATTTCCAAAGACTTCATAATTCATACACATTTCCAAATTCCGGAAGTTTATTGATTTGGCTCCTATCAATTTAACAAAGAAGATGATTGAGAGCTTTCACATTTATGGAGGCTTCCATGAAATTTTCATCGGTCCATGCAAAATACGGTTTAGGAAACTCCACACTATTGCTATCTTTCTTTATTGG